>CM074290.1:6681861-6734361 GCA_037194245.1 Opsariichthys bidens | reverse complement strand
ATATTTTGTCTCATTAAAAAAAAAAAAATTTTGTTTCAAATAAATGCTGTTCTTAAATCTATCCTAATACAATCCTTAAAAAAAGTAGGAGTTTCCACAAAAATATTAAGCAGCACAACTGTTTTCAACATTGATAATCATCATATTAGAATGATTTCTGAAGGATCATGTGACACTGAAGACTGCCACATGATATAAATTACATTTCACAATATTTTAAATCGTAACATTCCACAATATTGTTGTTTTTACTGTATTTTTGATCAAATAAATGCAGCCTTGGTGAGAATTAGAGACAAAAACATTAACAAATCTTACCGTCCCCAAACTTTTGAGCGAGAGTGTATGAATGTACATAAGCCATTTTCGTATCATGGTTGAAAGAGGTTGTGCATTTCCAAAGAAAAGTACATTAATGTGCTCTTTTCTGTTGGGTAGCGTACGTGCTGCAGGTGAAGGTGGAGATGGAGCTGGAGATCCAGCAGTATGAGAAGACCAAAGCTGTGAGAGAGGAACAGCTGGAGAGACTCACACAGATCTGTCAGGAACAGGCCGTGAGTAACTAATGCTCCCTGTTCTACTCTTCACTCCTCTCTGACTTAACCGAAATAACAAAAAAAGACACATTTATTAGGACTGTAGCAATAAGGATGCAGGTAGATTTTGATGCACTGGTACTCAAAGGTACTCCTTAAAGGTTTTTCTTGCCAGTACTAAAAACACTTACATATTCTGCACACTTCACCAGTTCTTTAGGTCATTCGGATCGCAAGTGGATGACACAAAATTACAGGTGTAGTCGAAAACACATTCGTAGTGGAAGCGCTCGTGTGGTTGAGTGCGTTCGAACAGCCACTAAAGACGGCCTACTCTCGGTCTACTGACCTAATGCGTAAACATTATGGGAAGCGCACTAGCCAGATGGGATATGAACTTTGTTGGCTGAAGACCCAAGTTTGGTGTGAAGATGAAAAATGTACCAATTCAAATGTTCTCTCACCAGTCCTGAGTTCTCTGCTGTCAGAGCAGAAATGAAAGCTGATGCTCGCTGTATGTTTTTCTGTCATCTCCGATCACATTCATATGTAAAAAGTGCAAGCTTGTTTAATCATGTAGATCGAAAGATCTGAAAAAGTCCTTATATTTACCCGCCCACAGACCTTTCCCTTCGAAGAAATCAGGGTGGTTGAAAGTGGACAAAAGAGAGAGATTAAAACACTATGTGTAAACTGGTCCACTTGTGATCATTCGACCAAAACACATATTAAAGGATTAGTTCACACTTGATCTTATATTCACCCCATGTCATTCAAGATGTCTTTTTGACTCAAGAAAGAAAGGTTTTTGAGGAAAACAATTCAGGATTTTTCTCCATATAGTGGACTTCATCGGGGACCAACAGGCAAAATGTCTAAATTGTAATTTCAATGCAGCTTTAAAGGGCTCTACATGATCCCAGACGAGGAATAAGGGTCGAATATAGTGAAACGATATGTCATTTTTCAAAATAAATAGAAATTTATTTACTTTTTAACCACTAATGCTTGTCTTGCTCTAGCTCTGCGATACACCACGCATTATGTAATCATGTTGGAAAGGTCACGCGTGACGGAGGCGGAAGTATCGTGGTAGGGTGAAAATTTTTTTTCCTCCAACATCATTGTGTTTTACTTTGCTTTGTTGACACTGACACTGTTGGTCTGTACTTCGCCTATGTCACACGTGACCTTTCCAACGTGGTTACGTAATGCGTGGCGGATCACAGAGCAGTGCAAGGTAAGCATTTGTGGTTAAAAAGTCTAGTATTTTTATTTATTTTTTCAGAAAATGACCCTTATTCCTCGTCTGGGATCATGCAGAGCCCTTTGAAGCTGCGCTGAAGCTGCAATTTGAACCTTCAACCCGTTGGGAACCATTGAAAAATCCTGGAATGTTTTCCTCAAAAACCTTAATGTCTTTTTGACTCAAGAAAGAAAGACATGAACATCTTGGATGACATGGGAGTGAGGAAATTATCAGGAAATTTTTATTCCAAAGTGAACTAATCCTTTAATACCAGGTGTAAACGGGGCCATAGAGTGCTGCAGCGATAACATATTTTTGTAGGCCAAAACCTGGAAATTAGAATTTTAGCACTTCTGGTTTCATTGTCCTGAAGTCAGTGGGGTTTTTTAAAGTCTTGTAAAAGGCAGTTTCTAACAATTAGTTACAAGGGAGGTTGTCAGGGACATTAAACATCATCTAGTTCGCTCTCACCGCCTCATTATGTTTGACCACGCTCATGCTATTATAACTTGAACTTTCAGGGGAAAATGTTTTTAAACAAAGACTGAAAGAGTTGTTGGAAGCTTAGTGACTGAGAGGTTGAAGTCATGCTACATTTAGCTTTTGACTTCTGCCGGTTGTATTTAGGTTTCAACATTCATAAAAGTTGTGAAGATTATCATGATGAAAAAGAATCATAAGCTTTTGTTGGTGACAGACCTTATTTTCTGCAATAATCCAAAAGCCAATGGAAAAATCCTATTTGTTTTTTTTGTGTCACGGGATCCAGTGTGATGCGAACTCCAGGTCGGCCTACAAAAATGCATAATTACTGCCGCATTCTATTTTCTCCCCTCTCTAAACATTTTTTCCCATTTTCCTTTAGTCATCATTATGTATTTCACCAGCAGGGGGCAGCACTCTGACACAAATTTCACTTCAGTGTCATCAGCTCAGTAAGACGGGACCTGTAATTGCCTGTTCATATGCTTTTTATTATCAGTTATCAGTTATCGACATTTAATTGCAAGTGAGCCATTTTAGACTCACTCTAAAAAGCGTTTTTTTCTTTTTTTTTTTTTTTTGGAATTACACGCCACTGATGTCGACCGACTCTGATGTATGTGGATTGTGTTTGAACAGCACAATGCATGCAGAATATCTCATATTTTTAACCGTACTAAGCTCATGCTTTATTTCTGATCGTGTCCCGCCGGATGATGCAAGCTCCCGTTTCAAGCTGCAATCCGACCCAGTGTATTACATAAAGCAGTCACGTGACCCGTCCAGCCTGTCCTGGGTCCACCAGACAGATAACGCAGACAGGGATCAATGCACACCACTGAAATACACAATTTACCCTAGATGTGTTGCTGTTCTCCTTGGGGATGAAGCCAAATAAGATTGTGATAGAAATGTCTTCAAGAGTGTTGGAAACTGATCTGAGGTCTGTCGATATCAGCGTAGCGGCCCTGAGAGTAGAGGTCATTGATTATGTCGAGTGTGTGTGGACGTCGATTCAACAAAAAAAGCGTATTGGTCAGTTACTGTGTAGCAAGGAGTAATAGTAATACTGCTAATATAATAAATGATTTGAGCAATCATTTCAATCAAATATAACTAGAATAATAGCTATAATAATAGTCATACATTTTAGTTATTGGTTCCTTTCAAGGCATAGAAAGCTAGGTCAATGATAAACAAAGAAATACAAAATGCAAACTACAAACAGAATTATTTCAAAGTATAATCAATAAAAAAAAACAGTAAAAACCATGGGAAATCAGTCAGTTCAATCGATCGCAATTTATTTGAAATGAAATGACCCCACTTCTCTCTAAATATTGAGAATGATCTTTGGAAAAACCTATAGCTATAATTATGATTTATAATTAAAGAGCTATAATCTTCGAACTTCTCAATATATGTATATCCAATGATCACATAAATTAGATTAAAATTAATTTAATCTGGAGTCCATAAAGGTAAATGTATAAACAATTAAATAAATAATAAGTGAAATATTTCTTACACTATAATACTTAATACTTACCCTATATGTAATTTTGCCTTTTCAGATTTCCTTATATCCATTGAAGTCAGATTGATTGCAATCTACATATTTTTTATATGAATAAAACCAGTCGATTTAGACTTTTAATTGAATGAGTTTTTCTCATTTTCTGTCATTAAGATCTTGTTATATGTAACATATAACAGACCTTAATGACAGAAAATGACATTACTGAAATAAATTATTATTTTATAAATATTTAAAAAAGTATTTAGATGTAGAAATATTGAAAGGGGTTATATGATGCTTTTTAATGCTTTCCTTGTCTTTTAGTGTTTAATGTATCTGTTTGTGCATGTATTCTATCTGCAACGTTATAAAGCTCTTAGCTTGAAGGCGTTTATTCAATCTAACAGAGAACTTTGATCCAGACCTGCCTAAAACACCTCGATCCAAGTCCAGATATTACATCCACATCACAATCTGAACTATTAGCATAGGCATACGCCAAAAAAGGCCGTGAACTGAACTGTCGTTGTGCCGCGGAGACATCCTGTGCTTGGATGCGAAACCGATTTTTCTTTCAAATGGTTAATCAGAGGTTAAGATTTATTTATTTATAAAGCTGTTCTTGAGCAACACAACCCAGAATTTTTCTCGTGCACGGCGCATTTTACAGAGGACAGCTTCCTGTGAGAGTACGGCTGTATACAGTACTTACCACTGTGAAACGTTCTGCTCAAGTCATGCAGAGTTTGTTCCCTTCGATCGGCTTGATCATCTGCGTTTTCACAATCTGACTTGGATGCAAACCGAGACCATAAAACCGATGGCATTATTATTAACTATGCGTTTACAAATCCTTGGAAGCTAAAGCCCACAATTATGGTAAGGGAATTTACATATCCGACACGTTTGAGGTGTTTGGCCGGTCACAACACACTGGGTCAGCTGGCCAATCAGAACACTCTGAGGTTTTCAAAAGAAGGGGCTTTGTAGAGGAGCTGCAGTAATGTACAGTATGTGAAAAATGAACTATTATTCCAAATAATCACAAACATGACCCTTTTAAAAAATGTTATGCATTGGCAACATTGGCTCACAATTGTGTTTAACAGCATTACAACTGATACAGATTAAAGTCGGGATGAAACGGAAGTTGTGATGGTCTTTTCTTCCCTATTGTGACGCATATCTAAGTGAAACGGCTTCTGGAACGAGAAAAAATGCAGGGCTGGACTTTCATTTTTCATCATTTAGCAGACGCTTTTATCCAAAAAGAAGGTGTCTTGCTCAAGGACACTTTTAGTCACGGTATCGAAGGTGGAGAGAGTGATGTTCATTCATAATCCCCACTTTCAATTCCTGCCTGCGTGGGAATCGAACCTGCAACCTTCAGATTACAAGCGCGACTCCCTCACCACTACGCCACGACTACTCTCCGGATTTCTGGACTTGATTTTGTTCATGTGGAATTGATTGGATGGTTGTGGTTTGCTATTGGTCGATCTCATGTGAGTGACGGGTTGCCCCGCCCATCATCAGAGAATAGAAGAGATGTTGCTGCAAGAAGCTATTTTGATAAAAGATTATGTGGGTTCATGAATTTAAAAAAATAATGATGTGCAGGGATAAATCATTTATAATAAATACTGTAATAAGAATTTCAATTTTGATTTTATGGTGACTTTAATCTGCCTGGACAGTATTTAAGTCTATCTCTGTTCTTTCTCTGGCAGTTTGAGATCAGGCAGTTGAGGGCTCACCTGGCGCAGCAGGATTTGGATCTGGCCGCCGAGCGGGAGGCTGCCATGCAGATCCACCACGTATGGGGGAAACAGAGCAGCAGCTTCCAGGAAATAGACGGCCTGGGGCCCGCTGGATCTGACAACGAGTGCCGCGCCAATACCAGAGAACCCAGACCTGCTCCAGGTACCCAGCCCTGTCCTATCCCTGAACTAAAACCATCTGTGGAAATGTTGCGACGTTTATACATGCGCCACTAAAATATCTCCGTATCACTTCTGTAACATAGTACAGAAACTAATATAATACTAAAATCACTGTGGAGAAGGTGATACTTATGCAAACATACCTGACGAACGTAAAATGCAAATGTGTTTCATGTGCATCATATAGGGGTGGGCGATCTTAAAATATGATATGAGAAATTTTTTCATGATAACGATGTATATCACGATATAGTTATTTTTGCTTTAAACAAGGTTTTTATATCAATATTTTGATACGCTGCAATTTCATAATAATTACCGAAGACAAATAAACAACAATGAAGAGCAAAGAAAACAAACTACAATAGAGCAAAGACACAAAATAGACCAACTGAAAAAATCAATTCAATTCAACTCCGACATCCCGTGAACGCTGAATTGAGCTCTCGTTCACGTCGTCTTGCACTTGAACGGACATATTCACACAAAATTATGCCAAAACTGCGAGTATCCTTGTAAGCATGGTCTGTGATATCGTAAGTGAACATAATCAGTTGAGAAATGAAACGCATCTATGTCGGAATATCGGATCCGTGCAGCTCTTAAAGTGACAGCAGCCTAATAAACCTGCTGCTGTTTGTGTCATTTAATGTTAATCAAACAAAGGATAAAGAAAAAATCATTCACTGCTCTTGACTGAATACATTCTGTAACTTTAATAAGAATTAAACTCTATTTAATTGAATTTATACAGTGAAGACTATGCATTGCTATTGTACAAAATAACTGTTAGACTTACCTGAAAAACATTTTATTTGTGCATTTGTTCAATTGGATTTGTGCTATCTATGGATACACGACCTGACAATTCTTTAAAATCATAATACACATCATATCGGCCCCCAAATATCGTGATAGAATCGAATCGGTGTATCGCCCCAGCCCTAATAGATAGACAGACTATATCCCACAAACCTCACGATCACCCAGGTGTCCATTTCATACAAATAACGCAAAATGCAGTTTCTGGGCCAGTAAAACATTTTTCTCAATTCACCCTCCATGATTCTCCTCTGAGCATTACATTAGCCTGGCCTCTAAACACAGACAACAACATCCATTGACGGCACAAGCAGGACAGATCGTATGATATCCCATTATAACAGACCGCTATAATGTTCCCCACATTATGTCAGGTCACATTGGGATCTGTTTGGCAGGAGTACAGCTGTATACACACACACACACACACACACAGGCTGCTCTGTGCATTGGGCCATGTTCCTCCTGAAAGAGTATTCAACTATGGCACAAACATCTGTTCCTTTAACCTGAAAAAACCCCACAATGGTCTTCGTGCAAGCCACACTTCATCCCCCAGAGCATTGTGGGAAATGTGGGCACCAGGAGCCAGCCCGTGGCTTTTTCCTCTAAACGGCACATGGAGAGAAATGCTGTCAAAGCAGAGGCCGACCCCTGGAGACAGAAGAGCGGAGGAGAGGAGACAGAGTGACGGTTGCCCGAGGGCTCGTATCTTAGCGGCCGTATTTTACATTTGGCGCCTCAAAGACAGGAGTTAGATGCGTTTAAGCACCCAAGACAAAGACGCAAAAAATATAGAGCTTCTTTTTGAAGTTGTGGCCGCTACCTGTCAGAGTTCAGCGAGAGCGAGGTCTCTTTCATCTCCGCTGTGGTTCAGATGAGAATTTACTGCACCGGGTGAACGCAAAGAGATACTGCGTGACATGATCGCGTTGAATCATCGCTCTCAAAGTCTGCTTAGTTTCAGGAACCAGATTCCTGAAATACTGGATGGAGACACCAAAAATAAATAGAACTAGTTCGTAAAACGAGTCAGATTTGACGGCGACGCCACGCTCTTTCGTTGCAAACATAAATGTAACTTTTTGTGACATTTTAAAACAAGAGAAAACTGCCAGTGAGGTTAGAAAAATAAACTTAACTGAAAATATTTTCTATGAAAACAAGTCTTCACATTTTTCTTCCCACTTATTTGGCTATTTTTCCTGGAAAACAAGGCAAAAAATGACTTTTTTTTTTTTTTTTGCGTTGCATTGCAGTACATGAAGAGAGGCCTCACACACACACACACACACACACACATTGCAGTCTGGTGTAAATCTAAATCTACTAATAATCTCTGTGGGACAAAGCTTGACTCTGAGCAATACTATGGTATTGTGGCAAAAATCAATTACAATTGTACATTTGAGTATTTTCTGTTTTTTTTGTTTTTTTGAAGAATACGGTTTCACATTAACTCTTTCTTTTCCTCTCTCCTTGGAAGAAGTAAAAATGTGTGTGTGGTCGTCTTCATCCTCATGTGTTATTTATTCGGCTGTGATTGTCTTCCTGGTGTTTTAGTCGGCTCCCCACCTCTTCTCGGTTTGATGAATATTTCAAACAGTAAAAATGAATTTAAAAAGGCGCTGTGAGTTGGGTCTCGTCTCCAGAGATGTGCAGATGGCACTTAGAGTGCAGTCGAGTCCTCGCTCTGCCGGGCAGATCGTCCTCTGCATCTATAGCCACAACCACATCAGACAGCCTCTTTATGGGTCAGGAGGCCGAACAGCAGACGAGGGAGGCCAAAATCAGAACGTTATTGCATTGCCTTCACTGTGGCACACTTAACTACGTAGTTATTAATAAAAGGTTTAATCCCTATTATAAAGCTGTGAAAATTTCAGATTTAGAAAAAAAAAAAACGTTTTTTTGGTTAGTCGTCAGATCACATGATGTTGTGATGGACTTGTATTTGTTTTGTTTCAGAGAGTGTTCAGGATGATATGAATAACTACATCAGTCAGTACTACAGTGAGCCAAGTAGCGGTAAGACACTAACGTTATTTATAGCTTTTTTTTTTAATTGATTGTGTTTTATATTTTGATTTATATTCTATGTTGTATTTTTTTCCTAAGTTTGATCTCTGCTATAATTTTTACATTGCATAAGCATCTACGCAGAACCTGATTTCATGAAATGTAGCATGTTCCTGAATCATTTGTTGATCCTGGATCAACATTCAGTCAACCAATCAGATTTGAGTGATAGGTTTACAGTTTGTCAAGTTTAGGCTTACAACCAGGGTTAGGTGAATAACACTGATGTAGAAGCACCTATCATTTCCCTCTGATTTTAGGGAGAACTTATGAGTAGGGTTAGGTTTTATAGGATTTATTTTTTGGACAGGAATGTTGTTCCAGGATCAACAAAATAAGTTATATACTCGGGAACGCAGCTAACTTGGCAAAATCAGGACGTCCATTCACAATTTCTTGCATAAATTGGATGTATGCATCCAAATTAGTGGTCGACTGATTTTTTTTTTTTTTTTTTTTTTTCAATGGCCAATGCCAATATTTGGATAGCAATATGGCACATGGCCCATAGAATGTTGAAATATAAAGTATATATAATTGAATCAAATCAAAGGCATAGTTCACCCCAAAATTTCAATTCAGTCATCATTTACTCACCCTCATGTTGTTCCAAATTTCTTCAAAATATCTTTTGTGTTCAACAGAAGAATGTTGGTAATCAGACATTACCAGAAGTCAGTGGCTATCATCAACTGGTTACCAATATTCTTTTGTGTTCGACAGAAGAAAGAAAGAATTTCGTTTTTGGGTGGACTGTCCCTTTTAATATGCAAGTATATCATTTGAAATGTAAAATAACTGAAATTAAACCTTTGTACAAATTTTACTTGAAATTCAATTAACCAGACTCAATTAATAGCTGATAATCTTAAAATGCCAAATGGTCGGGGTGAAATATCAGTTGACCACTGTCAATGATGCTTAAATGTTTAGGATGTTCACAAAGTTAAGCAATCTGTTGTACATACAGACATCGGAGTGCCTGACCCTGGTGCTCGTGTCATAACCACAGCAGCCATCGATGTCCACCTTCCCACCAACCCCAACCAGTTGCCGCCTTCCCTCGTCAGTGCCGACGGCCCGGGAAGTGGCCAGCAGCGCACGGGCAGCTCTGTAAGCGAAGCCTCCAGCACGACCATGTCCCGGTCGAGCTGCAGCTTCACGGCCCGGCAGCACAGCATCAGCAGCCACACGCTGGGCTCCACAACTGACTGCAGCTCTACCGTACGGGAGGCCTCCACCTCCGACTACAGCGGCCAGCGCTGCTGCCCTCCTCCGTACTGCAGCCCTTTGACCCTCGGGACGCAACCGGGCGTCCACGACCCCAGCGCAGTGGTCAAGGAGCTGCTCTCTTCCTTGTCCGAGGACTCCTGCCTAGCGCAGAAAGGCAGGGTGGACCCGGTCAATCTTAAATTGCCCAGTCCGGCAGGGTCGGTGAAGGCCAGTCCGGAACTGGAGCACAGGGTGAACATATACAACAAGAGAAACCAGGAAAGTCTGGGCGTATTCCAGACCAAGCCACTAATTCACCTGCAGGGGACCGAGCCATCTCTGGAGGAGAAGTACAGGCTTATGGAGCCGGCAGATACTCCACTGAGCCATATACCAGACACATAGAGCATGAAGTGTGGTACAGTAACCACCAACACCAGCTGAAGCAGCCTCTCTCTTGGCCTCTCTCTATATATCACTCACTCATTGGCTGTGTCCGAAAACTGAAAAATGGTGCCTTCACTGGCAGTATCTGAGGTTGGAAGCCATCAAGGCATGTCCGGTTCCAACATTTGTGGAACATCCAGTGTACTGAAAGAGTGTGATTCAGCAACTACCTGACTAGTCAATGTAAATGACTCAATGCCAACACTGCTACTGGACGGCCACTTAGCTGCAGAGTTCGATTCCAAATCTGCTCCAACACACCTTCCCGTAGTTTAAGCAATCCAGCAAACCTTGGTTTTGTTGGTTCATTTGTGTTTGATAAGGCTTGGATGAACCCTGAAGGTAATTCTCCAGGAGCAGGATTGAGCACCCCTACCAGATTCTTGTGGATTGTCACACATGGTGTAAAAATATGTCAGTTCCTGTGCTGGAATGCTACGGAGCCCCTAAAGGTACATGGTGAAGGGGGGGAAAATGTAAGATTGAAAATGCTTTTGCGTTCCCCCAAGAAACTCACAAACGCAAAGTTCCTTCGGGGGAACGCAAAACATATACAAGAGAACGCATAAGCATTGACTTATTATTATTTTTGTTATTTTTATTTCCACCACCATGTCATTTTAGGGGCTCTGTAGCATGCAATACAGATCTTTTAAGGTCTGAACATATTATAAAACACTTAGGGCCAGATTTACAGCTTGCACCAGGGTAATTCCCTCTTTTGGTGTTACTGTCAAGATTTACTAAAGGCACATGGTAAAAAATTAATGCTGAAGGTGTGGATATGGTTATTTTTGTGGCTGACCTTACTGCATATGCATTTGTAGAAGTTTTCCTTATGTATAGGAGGGGAATATTTAAATGAATCATGAAAGGCGATTTACAAAGGTTTCTGCAAGTCAATTTACTAGCATTTGAGCCATTATTTATCGCCCAAAACCAGACGCTAATTTCCTTTCCCCTTGGTAGATTGCGTTGATCATTATGGATGTGATCCGGTCGCGTCGGTGTTCTTTAATTTGCACGTCGTCAGTAGATCATGCACAGAATTTTCTTCTCCTGCCTTTTTTGGAATTTAATTTTAATTTAATGTAGTTTCAGAAAATAAACTGCACATCATACACTGAGGATCACACTAATTTTCAGACTTTCGGCAACTTGCATCAACGACTCCAGAATGTAAATCTGGGCAAAACTCATGCAGTGTATTCCAGCCCGTTTCTGTCAACCTGTGGGTGATTAGTTTCATGGCAGTTAGGAAAATTTAATTGTATTTGAACACACTAAATCTGGGTTGTCCAGTTCTGCTCCTGGAGGGCCACCTTCCTGCTGAGCTTCAAGCTACTCCAAAACTGGAAGTTTCTGGTGATCTTCAAGAACTTGATTAGTTGGTTTAATTGGGGTTGAAGGAAGTGGCAATGTTGCTCTTCAGAAGTAGGATTAGACAACCCATCGACCATCATAGTTGTCTCTTGTGCTTTTCCAACCCTGTTCCTGGAGGCACACCCACGTTACACATTTCGGAAAACTTCCTAATCAAGCACACATCTAATTCAACTCATTAATCGAGACTCAGATAAGGGAGCCATCCAAAATGGTTGGGAAAGTTATCCCAACCCCATCAACTAGTAGCAGAACTAGTTCACTAGTTGGTTCACCCCTACTACTGAAATGCCTCCTTTTGGTTTATACATTGGACATATCTTTCCCCGCCTATGATATCACACAACCCTGTGCATGCTGTTCAGTAGTGTCTGATGAAGCAGAAATAGGTATTGTAGTCATTAAAATGTTTGCTTGGTTATTTCTAAAGCTCACTTAAATTGATTTTAGTTTGACAGGTGTGAGGTTATGCGGTTTTGAAGCCTGTCTGAAACCTTAGATCTGGCACCGCTGCAGCTCTAATCAAAAGCCACTTTTCCACCGTCTGGTTGAACGGTTCTAAGAACTTCAAGAAAGGGTTAGTTATTTTTCCACTTGAGCTTGGTTCAGCAACGGCACAATTACAAACCGTTCTTGTCCCGGAATTCTCAGCACGGTTAGCCAACCGCGCTGGTAGAATGCGTCTAGTGACGTCGCCACTCATGATCGGTCACTCTTATTTTTGGATTCGAGGGTGTGCTTTCGTACAAACATCGATTGATCGGGCAGCTGTTGCTTTCTGTTTCGGACACAGCCAATCTTTCTTTCTCTCTGTGTTGAACAGCACTGATACTCACTCCCAGGTTTCATGTTCTCAGAAAAGGGCACAGGAAGTGACATGAGGATAATGCCCCCTGCTACCCGCCTCATGCAATGTTCTTTCCTTACAGATGCACATTTCTCTTTCTCTGTCTCTTTTTCTCGCTCTCTCTCCAACTCTGCAAGAGCACTTGAAGTGTGCCACTCCTGCCAAAATTGCACAACCTTCCAAGGAGTCAGGGAGAGGTACTTCGGGAGCCATCATTGGAAGATTCTTCAGGAATTTCAGTGTGTCTGTTGGGCGAGTGGTGTATGAAACCAGCAAAGACTCACTCTTTTAGACGGTAGACCAATATCGGAGTGTGGCTGGAAGACTTGTGTTCTCATTCAGGGTGGCGCGGGAGGGAGTTTTTATTTGTCGATTTGTTTATTTGTACGAAATGTAACTGACACACAATGTACAGTCCTTTTCCCCCCAATGCTGCAGGGTTACATTTGATCCGTGTTCAAATGTCAAGCTGTGTGATTCAGCCAAATTTCTTACCTTTGCCTTTCTTACATTACTGATGCTGATGTTTGTATTCAAATTCTATGCGAGGAAAAAAAAAAAGTGCTAAACTCAAGTATTTTTAAAACAGAGAGCAAACGATAAGCGAACATTTCAGGTATACAGTATTAGAAGATTTTTATGAGAAATTATGGTTAGAATGTTGTCATAACCCTAAACCTTAACCCCCATCCCAACAGCATGAGCCTTTGAAAAGATCTATCTGCTTTCTGACTGAGGCAAATTAATCCTGTGTTATCGACAAGGGATTTTATAAACTGATAATAGGAGAGATTGTCAAGCAATTAAAAGTTGGTTCAAACTCAAACATTCAGCTTCATTTTGTTTGTTGGAGTGGAAAAAGTGCACATAGGCTTGTTCTGTTTTGCAGATTGCCAACATATCAAGTACGCTGGTCATTCGTGACCGTGTAAAAAAAACGAAAGGAGTACAAGCAGAAGTCGATTTATTGGATCACATCGGCGAACATCCAAGGCCACAGCTACTTTGTTAAAATACAACGGCGAATAGATTACACACAATATGGAAAGACCATCACAAAACATTCCCAACTGCTGGATAAATGAGCTCTTCTCCACTGAGGTCAGTATACAGCAGGGGGTCCAGGAGTTTTAGGGTTGAAGACTAATTCAGGGTTTTCAAATTCTGTTCCCAAGTTCACCAACAATTATGTTAAGCCCATGTGTCACTGAATCCTTTTATTAAAAGAAGTGGTTTGAGGTCTACATTAGATGTTGGAAGTACATAGCTATTCTGGAGGAAAATCAAGACGCTCCACTGATCTTGAGCTTAAGGCAGGTTCCCAGGAAAGTTCTCCAGGTGAGTACCATCTTTGAGGAGTCTCACTTTTTCAGGGCCTCAGTCAACTCGGGTACAACCTAGAAAAGAGTACAGAGAAAGAATAAAGGCCCGTATACTTAATTTTCCACGTTCCACACAGTTGAGCGTGCAAGCCTTTCAAAGTACACTCCTTTGGCTGGATTTTGCTTAAGCGCTCAAGTCACTCGCTGTCGTACGAGCGGTGGCAGAGGCGGTGTACAGAAATCTGCAGACCCTGGTGGCACAAATTACGTCATGTGGATGGTGCGCGGATGCCCGAAGTATACTTTGGATTTATAGCCACAATGACTGATATATTGATACATACTTAAGCTAAATATGATTTGATTTCAAACTAACCCAACTCTAAAGTTTTCTCTAGCGTTTAAAGGATTAGTTCACTTTAAAATGAAAAGTACCCCCATGATTTACTCACCCTCAACTCATCGTAGGTATATATGGCTTTCTTCTTTCAGATGAATTCGATTGGAGTTATATTAAGCATCCTGACGCTCCCAAGCTTTATAATGGTTGTGAATGGAAACCACCTTTTTGAAGCTCAAAAAAGTGCATCCATGAGTATTGAAGTAAAATGCTGTACTTCTGTCTAAAGTGCAACTTGCAAGACATACTGCTGGTAAAAGTTGTGCTTGAGATGCAAGTAGAATCAGTTTGGCCGGAAGCTTCCGTTATAAAGGTCAGGGTGATTTAATATGACTTTGTATTAAAGAGAAGAAAGTCATGTACACCTAGGATGGCTTGAGGATGAGTAAATCATGGGGTAATTTTAAAAGTAAATTAATCCTTGAAGCACCCAAGGCAAGGTGCTTGTCATTTGAGAGCAACCTGAACTTTTCCTATATATATATATATATATATATAGAGAGAGAGAGAGAGAGAGAGAGAGGTTCTCATCCAAAACAGAGATGCTCCTGTATTCCAGAGCGTCCTGAAAAACTATATCATCACCCCAATATGTCCCCGGCTCACTTTTCAATCTAAGGAAGGAGAAAGCCCATACATTTTAATCAGTTATCTGAGTGACCGTGTGTAAAGTGATCCGAGAGCCAGCCCTGCTCACCAGCGCTGCCCATCGTCGGCAATCACTTTTACACAGTTTACCTGCACACCCCGCCTGAATAAAAGATGAACGACAGGGCAAACACAGGGAAATAAACGATGATAGCGTTACACGAAGTAAACACCAACAACAGATGGACGTGGTGTGTGTGTGTGGCAGCCCTCTGGCACCGGGAGAGAGCGTGCCACCTTCACTACGGCGCGCAGCCGGGCGTGTAAAGCTTTGGTGAGAGTCGGCACAAGTTTGTGGGTGTAGTTTTTCACCTTTATTTTTTTCGGTCTCCTATCAATTACTTTTCTGCTCTGAAAAGAGAAGTTGTGTATAGGGCTTCTGGTTGGCGCCACTGATTAATTCAGCGACTCAATAATTCAGAAGTTGCACACTTTCCATTAGGTGGAATAATGTGCCCTGCAAAATTTAAAAGGGAAATATAGGACAGCTTTTTTTTTTGGAGTCTCTCTGGTTTTGCTTGTAGACTGGGTTGGTTGAAGAAATTAATACCAGGTCATTCGAAATTTACAGCGCTATTAATAATAAACATGAACGGTACTGCTGATTGTCCGAGGCACTGGATTAAAATGTCTCTGATGACCTGATAAGGATCTTCTGTGCTAATGAGATTCGTGTTTTAGGGGAAGAAGATTGTATCTTTCGTGTTATGTATACTTTATCCTTAGTTGGAGAGTCAAATGGCTTCTATCGTCCGTCATGAGGAGTTGGGCCTCCTTAGCATTTTTGTTACTTTTATTGAAGAGTTTATCTAGAAATGGCATCATATGCATGTCAAAAATTTACTTTTAAGTTGCTATGGAGTTTATTTTCATCTTGTTTAACCTTCTTTTATATGGTTAGAAAAGAAGCTATCATCCTTTTATGTGAAATACTTGCATTTAATCAGTTTAAATATATTCTTGGTCTAAATAATTAGACTACAAATTACCTACAAAATAACACACTCTAAACATCCAAAAAAAAAATTAAATCATAATAAATGAAAAATTCTTAATCAGAATTATTATAGGCTGTTGCCAACAAAAAAAAAAGTCACTGTTTGGATTTAAATGGGCAAATACTTAGTCTGTGACTGGGTCATTATTGCAATGATTATGTTTGGGATGAGTTCTTCTAACACTAACTGATGGAGTGTGTACTTTTCATTTCTTGTAACCATGTAAGAAGATGCCATATTCCAGACTGACAAAGCTAAGATTGTAAAAGAATGGTTGGGAAGGACATGAATTGGCACCTCTCGAGTCGAGACCTTAAATGCGTTGAAAGTCTTTGAGTGCTCACCTCTTGCATTGTCAATACAACATGACCAAAAATTGATGCACCTCTTGCTGGAAAGAACTTCCCAAAATGTATTTCTATTTAGAGGTGCGTCAATTTTTGGTCAAGATCCGAATAGCGACTTTCATATACATAAAATTGGATTCTAACACCCCACCTCTAACTAGGAATCTTACCTTGAACAGATCTGCCACTAGGCCATAGTCAGCCACCTGGAAAATAGGGGCTTCTGGGTCCTTGTTGATAGCAACAATGGTCTGTAAAAAAATTTGAAAATTATTTAACCTGGTGGGCAAAAAAAAAAAGACTATGTTGGATTGAGAACTGATGGACAATAAGATAACTAACTCGTAGAAAAGTGCTAACACAATATTATTGTAAATATCTCATCGACATGAGGAAGATGCTCCTGTACGAACATATGGAAGGAGAATGGTTGTGATGGACACTGGCAGCATAAGAAACTGTGTTCCAAAGAACTGAATAGTAAATGCAGATGAATTATGGATGCAGGTAAAAAGCTACTGGAGATCGCTTTTAAAACACTCCATACCAATACATCGTCTCACTTGAGAGCGAGTTAACTTGGCACGTTCTGGAAACTCTTCTCTGATTGAGGACATTACCACTGCAAATGATATCCTCTTAGAGTGCGTGTATTTTTGACTTGCATTTCTAACTGTACCTTGCTATCCTTCATTCCAGCAAGATGTTGGATAGCGCCAGAGATGCCAACTGCGATGTACAGCTCCTGTAGAGTAACCGGAAAAAGTATTAGTGATTTTAAAGGGGACATATACCAGTCAGCAGTTCCTTTCTTTACTGAAATAACGTCACATTTATGATGCTGAACTCACTGCCAATTCAGTTTTCACTTACATAAAGCTTAAAACATACAGGGTCAAACAGCCCATTTAACACTTTGAATCAGTGAGAGGGTCAAATGTGTCGAATTTAGTGTTTTTTTTGTGCATATATTTAAAAAAAAAAATGTATAGATTTATTTTGAATTGATTTTAATGAAAATATTGCTTTCTAAACATTTAACGTTAAGAGATGTATTTCCCTCTCTTTATGTGCAGAAGTAGGCATTTATTGATGTGGAAGCTCATTTAATATGCGTTCAGGGTCATCTTAGATGGATTGAATGGTGATGTTTGAATCAGCAGCACTTAAAATGAACTGCACTGGGTGTAAACGAGGCTGCTTCTCAAAATGATAGCTTGCATATTACACAGAAATTCCTCAATTTAGCACCGTCGCATGTGTTACAATAACAAAGGACGTTTAAAACTGTAAATCAGAGCCGGGGAACATCTCGGCATTGGCTCGGAAGTGCTCTGCTGACCTCCCGTCCCAAAGCACAGGCCACAACATCCTCACAATTACTCAAAAGAGGAGTGCTTGGGGGATGTGGCAGGACAGACCCCGCGTCCCTCCCCCTCGTCTCCACCCTTCTCCCGAGGGAGTGCTACATCAGTGGCTCTCAGCTTAATGCACTGCTCCATGAATATTTCAGTGCAGTTTAATGTGGCTGCGGCGCTCTCCCGGGGGCCACCGCTTCAATTTGTGAACACGCGGCCGGCCGGAGCTCTAAAAGCCAGGAGGAGAGGAAAGAGGGCAGGGCTGGTGTTTCAGATGGGCTGAAGTGATGGAGATAAGATGGGGGAAATTGTAGTGGGTGGTGGATAAGTTTGCTGAAGATTTCTTCGAGTGACCGAATAATTGATCTCCTCCACCTCCCCATTTACTTTAACAAATTTAAGTCTTGTTTTTGTTTTTTTCAAAATGTAATTTGTACACCTTTTTTTTTCTGTTGATGAAACAGGCTGGGGCACAAAACGGCCTGAATGTCAAAGCATGAGGTTTTATTTATTTATTTATTTATTCATCAACAAATGGTCCATGAAAGATGGTTCTTAACCTTTAGAACATTAACAAAAACTAAATATTACAAATGCAAAATAAATATTCCTGGTTTGAAACTGAATAATATATAAATCAAGAAAAATCGTCTATAAAAACATTTTCTTGTGAATATTATTTTTATTTATTTTAAATGAGGATTGCAATTTTTGCAACCCCGCTACCCAAGTTTAGGAAACTTTTCTTTCTCGTTTTTCTAGTAATAATTATCAGAATAATATTAATGCTATAAAATATGCAAAATCGGTAACACTGAAAAACATGATTAGAAAAGAAGAAAAATGCACCAAATGAATAGCAGGGTTGAATACCTAGCCAAAATTAAGCTGTCATTCATTAGAGAACAGCTACCTTGGGACAAAATGTTGGTTTGTAGATATTTACAATTAAGTACGGAAAAAATATTCTTTTTTTATGATTCATACAATATCTTGGAAAACAGAGTTGAATACTTTTAGAACTATAAATATAGACTATAGTGAAAGCAGCTCTGTGTAATTTCAATAGTTTAATCCTTAATAATATAATATTTAATAATATTAAACTATTAAGGTTAATAATTGTAATACTTATTTTTCTCTTTTTTTTAAACAAAAAAAAGCATCAAAAACCTCCAAACCAAGTATCTAGTGATCAAAACGTCACCTTGTGGGCTAAAAGATTCCGATTAACCACAAAAGACATACTCAATCGACCCAAAACATCCACCTTGACTAGAGTTCATTTCACTGGTAGATCTCATGCGGGACTCGTTCAGGGTGAATACTAATGCACAACGGTCGGGCTACGCTTGACAAGCTTGTCAAAACATTTGGAGAATTGGGTTTGGGGCTAATTTGCCTGGTTTGAGCTCAGGGCGGACCCGTGCGGTGCACGTCTCCTCTAATGGCTCTGGTAAATCATTTAGAAGCCGGAATGTGCCATTAACCACATCACAACACCACAAAGCTCTGCTAATGTGTGGATAATGACAGGGGGATGTCCCACTCAGAGTGGATAATGGAAAATTAACCTTTTTAAAGGGCAACACGGATCCATCTTTCTGGATCCAAACAGAAACAACAATGTTGTTGTATTCCAAGTCAAGATGGTTCATCAAATAAGTCTGAAAACCTGGCGGGTGTATCAACTACTGTTGAACTTTGAGAGGATTTTTCCCTCTATAGGAGGCAATTAGTGCATGCTGGTTTCCACTGGTGGTACTTACAGGAGCCACAATCTTTCCAGTCTGTCCAACCTGCATGTCGTTTGGTACATAACCAGCATCAACTGCTGCTCTGGAGGCACCAACTACGATAAAATAGAGGTGGTTTAATCTTAAATTGAACTAATACTAAACAAAGAATGTGGGTTAAAATCAATGATTAGGACAAGAACACAGTACCGGCTGCGTTCAGCTTGTCGGCGAGGTCGTAGAGCAGTTGGAAGTTCTCGCCGCTCTTCAAACCCCTCCCTGTTATGACAGAAAGATGGCAGATGGGCATGAAATATGAAATTACTGACAAGGTTATGAGTCCAGTCGGATCGATGCGGTCTCAGTTTATTATTGATTTTCTAAGCAACAAAATTTTTTTTAAAAAGCCTAGAGAAATTTCTAGGGAATACTCAACATTATGACCTACAGTTCAAACAATGAACGTAAACACAAGGATGATGTAGTCCCTGTGGAAAGCGGTTTTAGTTTATTGTAATTTATTGATATTATTTTTCTTTGATTAAGCAATAAATTATGAGGGTTTGTGGTCTATTTATAATAAATATGACAAATGAAAAAGGAATATTAATTAAAACGTAAAATGTATTTGTTGTATTTATTGTCATAGCACAGCTATATTTATTAAATTAATAATAATAATAATAATAATAATAATAATACCAATATACAAATGCAACTTAAAACAAAATAACAACTGAATCAAATCTGATTAAAAAAACATAAAATATAAATATTTTTAATTTAATATTTGATTAAAAATATAAAAATTCCCAGGTGGAACCTTTTTAAAAAATATCTATTAAAATTCTGAATAAAACCATTGCCTAAAAACATTAAAAGCAGGACAGTCCAGTAAAAAGTTTAATATTTAGAGGTGCATTATGGGGTGGCGCAGGTGAACAACAGTAGCAATCATATTGTATCATGTATTTTAGCACAGCTGAAGCTCCACTGCCCAATCAGTATTTGGGAGCAAACTATACATTTTATAACATGCATTAGTATAAATTAGGACAATTTTGTGTTCTTGCACAAAATTCTTACCTCCAGACACCACGACTTTAGCACCGGTAAGTTCTGGACGGTCACTCTTAGTTAGAGTTTGTTCCAGCCACTCCGAGACTCCAGCGGGGGCAGAAGAAGAGACTGCAAAAGCAACTTCTCGTGAGGAGCCGTCCAAATAAACATGCAGAGTTGTTCCAAAATACCCCTTTATGACCCCTTTAAAGTCAATGTTTAAACAAACTAGCCCATCAAAACCTTGAAGCGGAGTGGAGAATTATGTACAACACTGAGCACTATAAACCTGTGTGTGTGGTATCAAAGTCAGCATGAAAAAACAGCAGTGTGTTTATTGAGTACCTTCCTCTGAAGAGGCGCTGCCCCCCTCTATGGCCGCAGGTTCAAAGGAAGTGCCTCTGACGGTGAAGACCTTGATGCTTTCATTGCACTTGACTGTGCTGAGGGCATTTCCTGTGGCCAAAAAACAAGGGAAAATAGGTGCAATGACAAACCAACATCCAAACATGACAGCTATATATTATATTATATTATATACACAGCGCTGTTCAAAAGTTTTGGATGGGTAAGATTTTTAATGTTTCTAAAAGAAGTCTTAATGGTCACAAAGGCTACATTTTTTTTATTTTTTAAAAAAAAAATCTATTTATTTATTATATTTTAAAATGTAATTTATTCCAGTGATCACAGCTGAATTTTCCGCATCATTACTGCAGTCTCCAGTGTCACATGATCCTTCAGATCAATGCTGGTTTACAGCTCAAGAAACATTATCATTATCAATGTTGGAAAAAAGTTGTGTACAATGTTATTTTTTGCATTCTTGATGATGAATAGAAAGTTGAATAGAACAGCATTTATCTGAAATAGAAAAAAGTTTGGGGTCAGCAGAACTGTTTTGGGTTTTTAAGGAATTAAATGAACTTTTTATTGATTAAGAATGCATTAAATTAATCAAAAGTGACAGAATCTTGTGTAACTTTATTCAAATAAATGCTGCTCTTTTCAACTTTCTATTCATCAAAGTTCACAAATGTTTTCCAATATTGATAAACATTTCATGAGCAGCATATTATATTTCAGTTACATTGTTTTAATATTTCTGTTACAATATTATTTTTGCATTTTTATTCAGATAAATTTCTTTTTTACAGACTTATTTCAAAAACAATAAAAAAATCGTACTATTATAATTATATGCATGTGTGTGTGCGTGTGTGTCAGGCAATTATAATTATTTTTTTTATAGATCACATGTAGAAACAGCAGCGTTAAAAATAAATATTTTATTTATTTTATTCAACAGAATTTATTAGACAATTTCAGGCTACAATGGCCATGATTTTTCATCTGAACTGGTTTGGATAATTACAGCTCAGAGATGGCATGAATGCATTTACACTGCAATTACGATTGCATTAATAATGCCATGAGATCAGCAGGTATTATTATATTAAATTAAAGGGACAGTTCACTCAAAAATTTAAATTCTCTCATCATTTACTCAACCTCATGTCATTTCAAACCTGTATGAATTTCTCTTCTGTGGAACATAAAATAAGATCATTTGAGAAATGTCTCAGTATTTTATTTTTTTTTCATACAATGGAATGAAACCACAATACTTCTTCAAAATATCTTGTTTCTGCAAAATAAATAAGAGGGAGAGTAAATGACATAATTACCCCTTTTTTTTAATTTATTAACATGGAAATATGAAATAATTTTTTAATGAAATGACCCTCTAAATAAGAAACTAAAACTGCCAGTAGGTGGTGGTAAATGTCTAATTGAATAAGTCGATGTGCGATTCATTCATTCTTTATGAATAGGAATTAGTTGAATCACTGGTTCACCAGACTGATTCGCTCCAAACGCAGAACCACTCAGCAAGGAAACACTGATGTGTGTTGCTCCGAGGTAATATTCTCATTAGCAAAAATGAGCAAACACTCACAACATTGTGAGTAAAATACATCACAATATAAAATGCGTTAATCATTTCTTATAATGAAAACAGATCAACAACAAATGTTCATTCAAATACTTTCAGGATGATTCAAGGAAATGTCCCTGGAGCACCTTCACTGATGCCCGGTCGGACATAACTGATCACCGCAAGGGGCAAAACACCACTTTTCATTTAATGTTTTGCATGAAAAACATTAATGTGACTTAAAATAAAATAAAATAAAGTCTCATAAATATCAAGTGCTCAGTGCTTGCCAAAGATAAAGTGGCCAGAGTAATTAGGAAGTATTTATGGCAGTAGATTTTATGGATGAGGAACGGTGAACAGAAAAATAATACATGCAAAGTGGGACAAAAAGGCTCCAGGGTCCCCCTTAGATTTAAAAAATGAAAATATACGGTTTGTTTCAGTGCGAGTCATTGTGTGTCTCCGTTCGCGCAGCCAAAAGACGGCCAGACTCCTAAATCACAAACTCCATGTCAAACAAATAGAAGGATATGGAACAAATTAGGAAGGTCATTTGAAAGCAAACCGGTTTAAAGCATGCATTACATGACAGGTACATCTTGCATTCGGTTGCGTGTTTACCGGCATAAATGGTCCTCACAAAGGTGTCTGGAGTTTTGATCTCGATGATATCCGAAATGGGAGCCACATCCAACTTGGCGGCCACTCTTGGCAGGAGATTCTACAAATAAAGACACACAAAGACAATCGGATATATTTGAAGCTCTTAAATAAGTTCAAGCCATTGAAACATGTACATCCTTATCTGCTGATGTGGTCAAATTTGATTCATTTGGAAAAAGCAGGCATTGATCAAAACCCAGTTGCACGGCATGTCTGAAAACTTTGGCCATCGTGCATCGCAGACGGAATAAATATCGTTGAGTCTGAAAAAGAGCTCCAAGTTATGTCTAGAGGTGAAAAATATTGTATAGTAGTAATTCAAGTGTTTTATATAGTGACATAATGAAACCAAATCCACCACTTAAGAATCCATCAAATAAAATACGTTTAGCCAGTGAGGAAATTGAGACTAATACATCTCTTTGGTCTGGGGTTAGGCTACATAAGATACTGTTTAATGTATTACAATTCAATTTAAATACCATTAGATCTGCTGCCTGACAGTTTGGCTGTGGAATGACAAATAACCGTGCATATAATAGAGCTGCACTTATTGAGGACGGACTTCTCCCACAATTCCAAAAGTAAGGAGCCTGATAGGGGCTCGGCTGTATGAGAGTTTCTAATCCATTTCCCATTTGTGCTTTTCGCTTTGGTAAATAATCAAATAACTTTGGAATGAGAGTAACGACAAAATCCTGAATTAAGTCAAACATAGCTATACTAATCACTGAAGCGATCACACGAAAAAATAAAAAAAAACAACAATCACAATATTGCAAGCAAATGTAAAAGACAAATTTTTTACATTATGAAAAATGTTGTACAAGTTTATCAAATAAAACAAAAAAGGCAAATTTGTTCAAGTTCAAACATCAGGGCAAATATTTACATTATTTTTATACAATCTGATAAAAGTTCTTCAAGTCAAAAAAGTATGTAAAATTTGCACAATCAGTGTTGTTTAGTTTTATTAATATTTTGAATTGCCTTTTTTTCTTTATATATTTTTAGTTTTCATATTAATTTTAATTGAATTTGTCATTTTGTTAAGTGCATTTATTTTATTTGGCTTTTTTTCTTTATATATTTTTAGTTTTCATATTAATTTTAATTGAATTTGTCATTTTGTTAAGTGCATTTATCATTTTATTTACTTATTTATTTTTTGGTATTCAGTTTTAATTTTTTTTTTCATTTCCAGTTGAAAGGGTCATTTTTTTTTCAAAATTTAACAATGTTTCCTGAATATTAGCATGATTTTTACATCATTTAGACATAAAAGACCATAGTCTACCCTGATTTTATCTTTCTGAGGGGGCATGTCTGCTGTGAGACTTCATCGTGCATTTCTTTTTATTTTAAGATTTATTTATGGAATTATGGCATATGGCATGGAGAGAGGGGAGGGAATCAGGAAAGATCCACGAGCCAGGACTCAAACTCAGCACTCCAGAGGCATAACGGTCCACGATGCTACTGCCGCCGACGAGAGACTTCAATGCAAACGCCCACTGATATGATAGGCTAACATTTTTGATATGAAATAAGTGTTACATGTGGAACTGTCTCAAACGTTTACCATTTACTTATTACAGCTATCGAGGTTAACTAGTGATGAAGTGTTGATGGCATCTACGCAGTGATCTCGTCATTGCCACTCAATTTCTGCACTCTCACGAATGCTTTCATCATAACAGTGCAAACTCAAAGTAACTTACATACTGTGGCATTACTACCAGGTCCAAATCTTACAATGAAAGTCTATTAGCAAAGCCCGCATCAAAACGGCGACTGATTTACCAAAGAATCAACAGTGAAATGTACAAAACATACAAAAAAATGCCCTACCGTGACATTCACATAGCTGAAAATAAATAAGCACTTTCCTAGAATTAGGATCCTTTGGAAGATAACATGAATTTTAGTCCAGTGATGTTGCATTTCTCTTCTCATCTTACGAACACACCGGTGGGCGGCGTTGATCTGATTCTGGCATCTTTCATCGCACTATTTCGTCATAAGGTGAGGGAGTCGGGCTTGTAACCAGAAGGTTGCTGGTTCGATTCCCACGCCGGCAGGAATTGAAGGTGGGGATTGTGAATAAACAGCACTCTCTCCACCTTCAACACCATGACTAAAGTGCCCTTGAGCAAGACACCTAACCCTAATTGCTCCCCTTGTAAGTCGCTTTGGATAAAAGCGTCTGCTAAATGATGAAAAATGAAAAAAAAAATGAAAATGAAACTCTGAAATTAGCTGTTTTCAGATCTTGGTTTCAATAAAAGCCGTTCAGTGACATGTGAAGGTCAAGGAATTTGTCCTCTGCATTTAACCCATCCAGTCAGTGCACACAGATTAGCGAGTAGTGAACACACACAGCAAACCATGGACACACACACAACCGTAGCAGAGGGCAGTCATTTTTGCTGTGGCGCCGGGGGAGTGATTAGGGGGTTAGGTGTCATTTTCTGCTAATACTGAGAATCAAACACACAGCATTCAGGTTTTTGGACCAACAAGGAAGTTCAGAGACTTACAGGCTGTTTTACAGTAAAAGGTCAAGGAAAATTTGATTCCTCAATTCATGAACCTTTTAATAATTGTAGCGCTTCAAGCCTTCAACTTAAAGCTTATTTCAGTTTATTGCAAAGGCTACAATTTCATATAGTTTAAATTTTTCCTGAGTTGTGAACACACAAACGCAGCAAACCATGGACACACACAACCGTAGCAGTGGGCAGCCATTTTTGCATTGCTCAAGGGCACCTGTCATTTCTTGTTTTATTTCAGATTTATTTCAATTAACAGAAATATTTTTGATAGATTAAATTAACGATAAAAGCCCCGTGTAAAATTTGTACAAAGTTAATCAAGACATCAAATTTGTACAACGTGATTAAGTTTGTCAAACCAAAAGAAAACATCAAGGCACAAATGTCAGTCAGTTTATTTTGTTCTTATAAGGCTGTTTCATCAATTTTGTTTAAAAAAAAAATAAAATTAAAAATGTCAATTTTGTTTGATTGGATAAAAGTTTGTCACCCCCCAAAAAAGCAAAAATATTGTTTGATGAATTTGTTTGATCTGATAAATGTTTGTCATCCAATAAAAAAATATTTAATATTTAAATGGTGTTGTTTTTACCACAGTGTGTAAAGAGATACAGAAAGGCTCAATGATAAAGACAACCGAATGTCTCTCTTTCAGCCCCACTTTCCCATCAAGTGCATTTGATTTACCTTTCCGAAAGCAGAAGCTCCTGCACAGATGTGTGTGAAACTGAACTGTTTCTGAGTTGCCAAGATGAGGGGCGTCAGCTCCTCTGTGAAAGAAGGCAGAATTTCTCATTTAAATCCTTCCTTCAATCTCTCAAGATGGTTTTATACAAAGTTACTTGCACTGTTCAACCAAACACTTCCAAATGTATGAACAAAAACTTGAGCTTACCTGGCAATAACCCTTTGTAGGCTTCGTGTTGAGCTATCAGAACTCTCTTCACCCCTTGAACTTTGGACAACTGCTCTGCAACCTGTCCAAAAACCCATAATCAGAGCTCTGAAATGAGGCTACACATAAATCAATGGGGATGAAAATATCATACCTTCGCACAGTTTGTTCCAGCAACCAAACAGGACACGTCGCTGCCGAGTTTGTTAGCAGCAGTGATGGCGTTCAGGGTGATGGGGGTCAGCGTGTCATTGTTGTGCTCGGCAACAACCAGAGTACTCTGAAACCTCTGAATCAGACCAGACTGGGAAGACAAACAAGTATTTGGTAAATCTGATATAGTATGATATAAATAACTGCCATGCCCTTTCACCTAAATGACCGATACGAGGTTACTTTTCAATGCAGACTGTAGCCAAACATTGTTCTGTGGTCCATAGAGGTCATTCAAACCTGACACACAACAGGGATCTGATAGCATTTAGGGTCTGACCCAGAATATTAACATATCAAAGTCACATTTTAAATGCAGTGCAGGTCATCAGTTACAGTGAGGAGGTTTCATAATGCACTGTTTACATGTTGCATAACCTTGACAGATAGTTAGCTAGCTCTGTTTATTAACTAATCATATTCATGTTATAAAGTGCCATGAACACATTCAATATTTCTGACTAAAAAAACATAAAAAACAACACAACTATGCGAATATATTCAAGTTAACGTAAACGCTTAACTAGCATACTGTGTAACTATGAACAAAATAGGCTTGACATTGCGTTTTAACCATCACATATCAAAAAAACAAAACAATAAAACACGCTTATGTAGAAAAGAACAGCAGTTTAGTAACATATTGAACAACTTCTGCTGAACTAAATGAGCGAGCTAGCCAGCATGCTAGGCTTACTATTCAGGTCTGTCTCTGTTCTAGAAAGGACGGTGAGAAAGAATAACAACTTTAAAAGAAAGCGCGCACTGGTTAGTAAGTCGTTTCGTCGGATTTTTCTTACCAACTGCCTGAGGTGGGTCTTGTTTATTGCTTTGAGCATGATTGCAGCAGCACACGACCTGCAGAAACGCTGTCACTGCTTTAGTAACAGGCGATAGAGGTTGAATTGAGTTCTCGCGAGATCTGAAGAGAAACGCCCCTCTTATATAAAAATCATTTTGTAATCACTCAAATTTGGTTTTCTTGGAGGTGATATTCTTCGGTATATCTGCGTAGTCAAAAAACCCCAACAGAATAAATAAATAAATAATAAAATTCTTATGTAGCCGATGTGTAGATCGTAAAGAGGGCGGGGACTTATTGAATATGTAATTAGGGGGCGGTGTTTAATAGCTTGATAGTCTGTGGAGCTTTTAGTTCAAGAAGTCTCTGTAAGCGCGACAGAGTTGAACCAAGCGTTGAGTTTAGTCATAATTTTGTGTTATAATCTTCGGAAACAACAGTATATTTTCTGCATTAAGCAGTATGCAACATTTTAGAATGAACATGAGCTTTTTGTGCTCTTTTTGTTTGTTTTATTTCCTAATTTTAGCCTATGTAATTTATGTTTGAATTCGATGCTTTGACAAAAGGGAAAGATTGTGATTATTTATTTTTGACTTTTTGCAACTATATATTAAAAGCAAAGAATAACGTTCAAGATGGTTAAAAGGGGATTCATAGTCTAAAATAAAACGATAAATTCGTTAGGAATACTCGTGCATTTTTTCCAATTAAAAAGTTAGGCTACACGTCTGTTTTATTCTGTATCCTACATTTTTCCCGCAATTTGTTTCACCCGATTCATTCCTTCCGTTTGCATTGAATTTACAACAAATGGTTGTCAACCATGATAAATATATATATATATATATATATATATAGGATATATATATATACACACACACACACACACACACATATATATATATATATACCCCCACATGGAGCCAACATGGTTTCTTAGAAGGCTAACCTAAATGAAATGTGTTTCTTTGCGGGGTTAGAGGTCAAAGTCAAAGGTGAGGTTCGACACACGGTCACTCTGAGAGAGCAAGAGGATTTAACACGACTTTCAACATGATTGGCCGAATAATTTACAGTGTGAAATAAACGAAATTATTCATTATGGTCGCATTTTAAAATATGTAGCCCATATATGGACTTTAATTCACATTAAACAGGAGAAGTGTTTTATCCAGCTAAAGTCTATTGACAGAATAAACGAGTCGAGTTTAATTCAGAGAAGAGCCCGAACACTGCAAAACACAAAAGCCCCATTAAAATGCTTAAAAACGTGTTTATTCTCCTTAACTTCAATTGTCTTGACAAGTTTTGGATTTCAAAAAATGAAACTGTCGGCTATTTTTGAGCTGAAACAACTGAGTTTACTCATGTTTGGTGGAGTTGACTCACTCTTTGAATTATTCACATGCATAACATTTCAGTTTAATGCAAGGTGCGTATCGTTCAAGCAGAAAATAATTGTTATAAGAAAACTGCGAGTCACTTCAGACATTTCCAATAGAGGCACATTAAATAGAGATCAAATATCTAAGAATGCAACTACATGTTAGCCAACTTTATGATAATGGAAACATGCACAAAGAAGTTGAATAAATTGTTGAATTTATTTCACATTTGGTCAATTATTTCGACCTGTTGGTCTGGCAAAACCGTAAATGATTCTCGAAACCATATGGACTGTGTGAAGATATCTTGATGTCCAGTAGGGGGCTCACTAGAACACACGTACTTCAATCCACATGGATTTGCCCTATACGGAAATTTTTAAAAGTAGAAAACACCATTTATTCTACTTTTGTTTTTATCAGTGCTACTTTTTGAAAAAATAACTTCAATGCTCTCCTTTTGCTCGTTGAGTTTCCTCGTGTATTTGACGTGCACGCGCTCTCATTGAACACCTGCGTGCACTAACTAACTATCCCACCAAAACCGAATTTAAAGCGTGTGTTTGTTCACTGTTACTCAGCGCGGCGTTTCACAGCAGTCACGTTTGGAGAAGCAAGAGCGAGTTTAATCTTCAGTAGTCAAACCATTTCCCGTGGTCGGATCTCCGCGCCGGGCTGCTGCTGATATTCAGGGGCGCGTGGTCCAGGTTTGCATGTGACGTCAGAGTCCGGTGACGTCAGAGCCAGTGTCTGTGTGTTGCTCTTCCCACAGGCTCTTCGGCCAGAAGTTATTAGTCAGCTCGGGACGAGGCAGTTTCCCATTCCATTTCCTCATCTGTAAGCCTTCTGCCTTAACCCTCCTGTATGGTGGATATTCTACCCCATCCTTCTTTCTTGGGTGATATGGGGGATCATTCCAAAAGTAAGTGCTGAGTGTTTGTTTTACAACATTTGCTTTGAGTAACGTTTATGCAAAATTCGTTTTGCACCGAGACAATAAGGACATTTTCTCCAGTATCAAAATATAACTTTATGCCACTTTTCCCCCCTAAATTATAAAAAAGCATGACTTATTTTGGTGCAGCCAAACACGAATGAACGGCATTTTGTGGTCTAGTGGCATGTCAAAAGAGGATGTGTGAAACACGAGCTATAATCTTGCATATTTACACGACGACGGTGTTTTGGGGGGTTAAATATCCTGCCCTGCCCTATAGAAGCGCAGTCGGTGGACACTAATCCCTGCTTTCCATATCCAGAGAAGTCTGGAATCGCCATGTGTGTAGGCTGTGGAAGTCAGATCCATGATCAGTACATACTGCGAGTGTCCCCGGACCTGGAGTGGCACGCAGCCTGTCTGAAGTGCGCAGAATGCAGTCAGTACCTGGATGAGACGTGCACTTGCTTCGTCCGGGACGGCAAGACTTATTGCAAGAGAGATTACGTACGGTACGAGTCACTCTATATTTGTGATTTCACAGCTTTGGAATTTCGTCGAGGCCCTCTTTTTCACAGCTTTATGACCCAAACAGATCTAGAGATGTGGGGAAACTCTGCTGTAAGAAAATAGCGTTGTTGTTTTACGACTTTGCACTAAAAAGATTAAGTGTGCTTTTAACGTTGCGTAGGTAAAAGTATAGCCTATATATTAGAGAAGGCAAGGCACAATAGTAAAACATAAAAATATTATTGTTTCAGCATAATTCCAAGTAGCCATGCATGCAAATATCCGAGTGTTTGATCAGGCTAATGTATTGCAGTCGTGTTTGGTTCAGCCTAATGTGCATTATTGTTTTGAAGTTTGCTTCGTAAAGAAATATAATTCCGTTGCTAACATTTGCATTACGGATATTCTTGATGAACACCTTGCGCTCTTGTACTAAATACCTCGGTGTAATTGTCAAACGGCGCGTTTGAATGTGTCGTGCTTGCAATTATTCGTGTATTCTGTATTATATAACACTATAATTCCTTTATAATTCATTCATTAAATATATAGGCATATACATGTTTTAAGAAACGAGTTACACTTGTGTTTACCAATCCCGTATTTCTCGGCCTGCAAGCTGAGATGAGTTGGAAACGAACAGTAAAATAAGCAAATGTTTCTTCTGGAAATTGCAGATTATTCGGGATCAAATGCGCCAAATGCAACATCGGTTTCTGCAGCAGTGACCTGGTGATGAGGGCCCGGGATAACGTGTATCACATGGAGTGTTTCAGGTGCTCGGTGTGCAGCAGACATTTGCTCCCGGGAGATGAGTTCTCTCTGCGGGATGAGGAGCTGCTCTGCCGGGCGGATCACGGGCTGCTAATGGAGCGCGCTTCAGCCGGGAGTCCCATCAGTCCCGGAAACATTCACTCCAACAGGCCCCTGCACATCCCAGGTAGTAGTAATAATAATAATATTAAGAAAAGTAATAATGATAATAATAAACACTATTAGGCTGCACATAATGCGTCTATATGTATAATTCTCTAGTAACAACATTTACAAGCCCACACAAATGTAGCACAGTAATAACATGCCTAATAATAATAATAATAATTATAATAATAATAATGTTGTTGTTGTGAAGTAAGCGCCACGATGAGATTCCTGACTGTAGTTCTCAGTTACAGTTAATCAGCTTGTGAAATTGTGTTAAAAGACTAAACCGAGTGGCTTGTGTTCTGTTGCTCCGTCCAATTTGAAGAGATTTGTTTTCGTGTTAAATCCCTCATGACATAGCCTATACTTGCGATTGTTTGAGGATATTCATGACTGAATTAACACGAGCTTCAGCGTTTTTCTTATGGCAAAGATTCTTTTATTTTCTTGGCTGTCTATCAGAGGTCTATCAGCATGTTTTTCACCTTAAATGCAATGTTGATTAGATAGGCGTCACATTTGATTTTTAACCTTTCATTTCGAACTAAAATTGCATTTAGATCATTTTGACTGAAGCAAACGGGTTTAAATCTTAGTGGACTCAACGCTTAAACAGCATATTCATGCTCTGTTCGATTATGTGTCACTATACTGAAGCCCTCATTTCTCTGTAAGATGGTGCGCTTATTGCATGTTATACTTTTATATCCAATGTCAACTTTTGCACATACAGCAAAGTTGAGAGCATATTGAAGGCCCTAAGAGGTGTTTTGACTGACACGCACTTGGCTACAGACCGATGTGTGTATGCACAATTTAACCTTCAAGTAAGCGTGCTCTTCTGCAGTGTGTCTAAATAATGAAATGACCTCTCAAGGCGAAAAGTGATTTACACGCATTTTATTCGCAGAACCTGTGCCAGTTCGTCAGCCACCTCACCGGAACCACGTTCACAAGCAGTCGGAGAAGACCACGCGCGTGCGGACAGTATTAAACGAGAAGCAGCTTCACACTCTCCGGACGTGTTATAATGCAAACCCGCGACCGGACGCGTTAATGAAAGAGCAGCTCGTGGAAATGACCGGCCTGAGCCCACGCGTCATTCGAGTGTGGTTCCAGAACAAACGCTGCAAAGACAAGAAGAGGTCCATGCTCATGAAACAACTACAACAACAGCAACACAACGACAAAACGGTAGGAACGAGTAAGGATAGGCTCTACACGCGGGTTTAAACTTATTTAACTCTGCACTCTTCAAATAACATTTCTTCAGTGAAAATATTCCTTATAATTGAGCTGACTTTATGGGATTAAATAGTTCTTGAAATTATATAGCCGAAATTTCTTCTTTTTTTTTTATGGTATTCTATTCTTTATTTATTTTTTAGCCTATGTGAACGATGTGTAATAGGCCTATCTATCTATCTATCTATCTATTGATTTTTCTATCAATATATCTATCGATCGATCTATCTATTGATTCATCTATCTATCAATATATGTATCTATCGATGAATCTATCTATCTATCTATTGATTTACCTATCTTCCAATATATCTATCTGTCGATTTATCTATCTATCAATATATCTATCTATCGATTTATCTATCTGTCTAGTGCGTTGGTTCAATTAATTATATTATTGATGTGATTTTTTTTTAAAACGATTTTAAACACAAGAAATTCCCACCCAACGTGTTAAGCTGGTTTGAAATTGAAATATGATATAGCTAAGGTTTCTCCTCAACCTTTTGCAGAATCTTCAAGGTCTCACGGGAACGCCTCTGGTGGCAGGCAGCCCGATTAGACATGACACCACAGTCCAGGGAAATCCTGTAGAAGTTCAAACCTATCAGCCTCCGTGGAAAGCCTTAAGCGAATTTGCCTTACAGAGTGACCTGGACCAGCCTGCTTTCCAACAGCTGGTGAGGACTGCTATCCGGAACATTTATTACAAGGCCTAACAACTAGGCTATGTGCTCCTCCATGCCATGCCGACTCATTTTCTTTAATAAAAATGATCAATCATATATTTTAAACATTTTCAATAAAAAAAAACGGCTACCGTTTGTTACAAGCCACACTTTTAGCATTTGTTTCAAATTGATATTTTGCAGCTACTAGTTTCAAATGAGCACTGTATCACACATATATACATTTTTTTTTTTTTAAAGTTTTTAAAAACTACATTTAGACATTTAGCCTCTTCGTTAAGGGTTTTTACATGTTTCAATGTCTAGGCTAAAGGTTTGTCCGAACTCCGTAGCAACAATTGACAGCCTAATATCGGGCTACATCGACATAAAATAATCAAGTGTCACTACTTATCACCTTATCAAAATTTATATATCGCATGTGTACGACAAAAAAAACAAAAATTGTGGTAAGGGCGCGAAAAGATTCACGCGCGAAATTTCCGACAGAAATTCCTTTGAAGTTGATCCACTCTGGTAATTGGGTAATATCTTTATTTTGTCTGTTATTTAACACTATGACAAAGTTGTGTAGGCTAATGTAAATGTCAGCTGCAAATCCTAACAAGTAAAACTCTTGTCATTTAGTCAAATTCGGGCCACAGCTGTATATTAGGCTATAGTCTCAGCATGCTGACTGCAATCGAAAATCAGCCTATACTGATTCCCAACTGTCCCCCTCACCCTTCTATAGGTGTCATTTTCCGAGTCGGGTTCGCTGGGTAACTCGTCTGGTAGTGATGTGACCTCTCTGTCATCGCAGTTACCCGACACCCCCAACAGCATGGTGCCCAGTCCCGTGGAGACGTGAGAGCCCACCGGAGACTCCTGCCCCAGCATGCCCTCACCCGCCCTGCATGAAAACCCATCACCTCACCGCCTCAAACGGAAAAAGGGATTAACCGAGATGGATTTAAACAGTTTGCCAAACGGAGGAGCCTTTCCAAGCGACTTTGGGGTTTCCAGACGTGTTACAAAACTGTTTTTAAAGCATTTGGACCGTATATCCAGGACGTCCAATGGAATATGAACACGTTATTTTGGTTTTGATCATGGACCACTGTCAGCCTTACGAAAACAACAGTCTTAACAGTGTTTATTCAAGACCATCAATGTGTAGCTTTACGAACAAGTGGTATTTTCCATATGAGACAAAAAAATCTACTTTTTTTTTTGTCTTAATGCGCATGATCTCTCCGAAGATGTATAAAACTGAGCTGTAAAATATTTTATCTTAACGAATGGATGGCAGATTGTATAAACTCCTCGATTTAAAAAGTAAGTTATTGTTATTTATTGTCAGGACAAACGTCCATACCAAAAAGTGAGAAATAAACGACGTTAAATGATGTTTATGTCTGAGGAAGCCTGCATGAAAAGACAACCATATCATGTTATCTTTACATATCTTTTTATAACAAGATTAAAGACACTTCAGTTTCAATATTGGACGGGAAATAACTGTCTAAATGTCTAGTTAAAAGTACAGGAGCATCAAAATTAAATTGGGAATAACTTCAGTGTCGTGATATCTGAATTGATTCTGAAAAGAAATTATACAGACAGACCTCCGTTATTGTTTAGATTCTCTTTTAATTAATATGTGAAATACCTTTTTTTTACATTGTTTTTTGGGACATTATCACACATCTAGAGATTAAGACAGAATATTCTAAACTAATACTAACGATAAAGAATCGCACTATGCAGAAAACGTCCTTTGTTTTGGGGAATAAGCTTCTTATGGTAGCATGCTTTTTATGAAGCCTATAATATTGAGAACCGAATAGGGTTTTTGAATCGTTAAAAGGTGACCGTTTTAAGTGATCATTACACAAATAAAGTCTCTTATCTGTTGGCCAATCACGAATAAAGATGCATTGATAGATTGACGGCATAACATGATTACAGATCCCTGATGAGTCACATTCAGCCCTTTACGGAGGCTTCGAATGAATATATATCTATCTATCTATCTATCAATCCATCTAAATATCGTGCCGACCGGATACCGAATGAGTAATTGAACCCCTCCCGTAGTAGTGATCAATCTCGTGTTGCTCGTAAAGCTGTGAGTCTAGACGGAGGACAGGGATCGGCGGCCGCTTATCTGCGCTCGGCATCACCTGCAAATGATCCACTGAATGGAAGCACAACAAACCCGAAGCCACCTCTCTCTTAACGGGACTCCCTTTCGGCAAACGCACCCTTGCATGTCCAGGGTTTATTTTCATTCCGAGTCAGGAGATATAGCCGCTGGACACCAGAAGATCAGACGAAAATCACTGCGGGGCCATTGTGGCAAGATAATCCTGTTTGTCAGAACTAAACTCTCTGAAGGATAAGCAGTTGTAATTTCTGTTGCTACGCTTATTTTTCTTCATTTTGTGTATTTAATTCACGCATTTAAACATGGGTTTGTTTGCAATTATCATCTAGTTGTTTTTTTTGTTTTTTTTTTAAATAAATGACAATAAATGTAAAACTTTTAAGAGCCTGTGAAATCACAAAAAGGTGTTTTGTGGCTTTTACGCTTTGAGATAACAGTGTTCTGCTAATCAACACACTCTTTGTGGATTTTATAGTCTTTTTCTTCCTAAAAATGGAACAAAAAATATTGATGACTCATCCCGCACTCCTGAGTTTTGGCCAATCAAATACTGTTTAGAATGACCCTCCCCCATTGCCGGCAAATGACTGCAAGTATCAAATCATTCATGTATTATATATATATATATACATAACGTAAAAAGCGGTCTGTCACATTCATGTCTGCTCTTTTTAACTGTAATTGTTGTAGATACTAAAAAAGTATTTAATGGAGGTTAAAAAGCACCTGCAGTGTTAAACACCAACGCATTTCACTTGACATTGACGTGTGTCAGTCGCTGTATATAATTTCATGAATGTACCACACAATACATAAGAGCATTAATAATGGTGCAGGAATACGTTTTCGTCTTTCGAATTTAGTACATACATTGAAATTCAATGGAATTCGGACGCAGCCATGATTCGGCTTGCCAAAACAAGGCCTTCATGTCCGACTCAAGCTTCCGGATTAAATAGGAAATACGTAAAAACACCCGCGATTTCTGAGGGTCTTTAGGAAAGAAACTATTAATGTCTAAAAATCTTTCATTGAGTTAATTAGAATGTTCCATATCAAAATCTAAAAGCGATTTGATACGCAAATGGTGTTTAATTTGGCCGTTTTCATTATTCTTTTACATCTATTTAACTATTTACAATCTTTCCACAGCATTGAGGTGTCGCGTGAGGCGTGAACGTGTCGATTCGGTTTGAAAATACGAACGACAATAAGAACAGAAATTTCATTTAAACATTTAGGAAAACTAAAGCCTAAGTACTCACTAAAAACGTATCACTATAAATTTGCCGCTTTGTACATAGACTACTTTGCCTCAGAAAATGCAAATCAAACATCCTGAAATATGAAACGCGAACTATTTGAGAAAACGGTAAAATACACGAATTCTTTAATTTAACTGCTAATCCATATGCGGATATGATCCGGATTACAGCCCGTTAAATCGAATGATATTAAGAAAGCTTAATTCGATTCGAATTCAACACCTCTTGTTCTGAGGGACGACGGTTTGTTTGGCGCTTATAACGTCTGCTTTAGGGAGAAATAACGATTCAGATGTCACGGCCAGAGGTCAAAATCCGCATCTTGGTTCAAATTCCGCCACTAATTTAATTAGCTAGGTCTAATTAAATAAACGCACACTTATGCCAAGTTCATATTTGTATATAACAAATCTTAAAAGCCTTTATAATTTCTACTCTCTCCTGTCATTTTAATGTGAAATGTCAAGGTATTTAGCTAACCTTTAGTTTATAAGTCGAAACACATTCGACTTCTAAACTAAAACATGTCCCTTTATGGAAATGTATTGTGTCATTTCATACATTTAAGCTTAATTCATTCCTTATCATTAATTTAGAAAACTGCCACAATTCACCAGCTCCAAACTTTAAATACAACGAAATAATCCACATATGTCTGTTGGAAGCTGACAACAGGCAAAAGATGTGGAGCTTTTCTTCCGTTTTTTATCTGTTGTAGAACATATGGTGTTTAATAAAAACAGCTAAAAGTGGGAAAAAATTATATTACAACGGTACTTAAGTGATAATATTAAAATATGATAATATCTAATATTAAAAGTAATATTAAGTTTAACTAGGATAGAAATAACTCGACATTCTTCGTGAACGCAAATCTAATTTTCATTTTATTCATCTGTTTAGCGAAACATTTAAATAACTACTCTTTATAAAAAATGAAAAAAACGTAAAGCAAGCTAATAAAATAATTGTCTGAAAATTGCTATCATCTTTAGATTTTACACACATTCCCACACGGAGAAAAGCGTATTTTTCCTCAAAAAATGACTTTGTTAATAAGCATTTCTTAGTATAATGCGGTTGTTAATGATCTCTAAATGCTGTGTTTTTTTTTTTTTTTTTACCGGCTTCATAAAAACCCGCGTCTTCTTCACACTTTCACAGCCGCATTTCTTAATTAAATGTAGAAAATAAGAGAAACATTTCAATGAATGCACGAGACATTCAGACAACAGATTTAGCAAACATATTCAGTTTCTTAAAACGGTCAAGATTTATTAACTGACGGGACCGAGAGGGCCACAGCGTTGCTCTGTTCGAGTTCAGCCAGCCAAAATCTCAGATTGTTTCGAAATGGCAAATGCCGGAATGGTCCATAAAAACAGCTCAAGTTGTCACAGATACACCCGCTTTAATTTCAAAGCCCACCAAATAGATCTCACATAAAAATAGATTCATTTTACAGGATTGAATCTAAGAGCGGGCAATCCAAGTGAACTTTTCTACCACATTTGAACTTCTAGATTGGATGTAGAACTAGAACTGAAGTTCTTATTAAACTGGAAGTGTCTGACCCAGAGGCTCCAGCGCGTGTTGACACAGCCGAGTATTGAGTGACTCACTCAGAGGAGCTCCAGGGAGTCACACAGGTACAGAAAAGACAGAAACACTGTATATAGTCTGAGTTTGTGGTGCTCCAGGGCCAGCGAGGAACCTGGTTAAGAGGCCACAACCCTTGTACAATGCCGTTTAAGCCACATTTCAGATTCTAGCTCCACTGTATTTCACTAGTTCCCCAATAAAAGCCCTCAATTAATCCATTCAACACTTCATCACAATTATGCATGGGAGTAGCGTAAAATGGTGATATATTTCATGATCCAAACGTCACAATCAACATTGAGGGTCTGGGATTCAAAAGGTAGTTTCAACCTGGAATAAAGTTGTAGGTATTTAAAAGTAGTAAGCAAAGAAACGTTATGCATGATCATCAGATGTGATAAACTTCAAGTTATTCAGGCAAATCAAGCACTAAAATACTCTGAAATTCACGTAAATGTTCAGTTATTATATATATACACATATTCATTGCTGTATTATGGCAAACACATTCTTGGTTACAAATGAAAGAACAACTCTGATTGTGCAGTATTAAATATTTTATTAAACTCGTACGTCACTTAAATTAAACTCATCCGTCTCTTAAATTAAACTAAGTGCTTCGATACGCTGAGAAAAGGACAGAAAACAGGTTAACAAGGAAAAAAAAATAGTTGAAAGTGTATAAATTACAGTATAAAAAAGCGAACGAGCAAAGAAACACAACAACATAAAAATCATATGTCAGCTACAGGAAGAAATCTTCCTTTTTACGCACTGGGAAAAAATTGGAACATGAAAACCATTGGATGAGGTAAATCGTCATTCTCCCTAAATTAAACGAGGGCTTCAGTTTATTACTTCACTCCCCAGTTTCTTTTCATTTACAAAACAATATAATATCAGTCAAATTCAACCGTTAAACTAAGCAAATCCATTGAAAACCGTCTATATAGAAAGAGATTCTCTTTTGTCAAACACAAAAATCAGTGAATGTGTCCAGAAATGTATTGAAGGTAAAATCCTGTAAACATTCTATTGCTCATAAACACGTGTGTGGACAAGTCAGTTTTTTGTGCGCTAACATATATATTAATGTACAGTTACTGGATAACCACTAGGAAAGGCTCACTACTGACTGACGGCGTCGATGAAGGTCTGATTACGGTCTTCATTTGTATCCTAAACCCCCTCCAGCACAGTTTTGCATTGAGAATACACATCGCCTTTTACTGTCAATGTGTGTAATGTGCTTCTGTAAATGACTGCACTCATTCGCTCACTCCTCCTGCTTCTTGAGGAAGAACTGAAGTGCGGAGTCCCACTGGTCTCTGGGGAAGCGGTTGGAGAGCTCGCAGTAGTCCAGAGGAGCCCAGCCCTTCTCTGATGGGGAAAGATCAGAGGTTTAGGACTGACACAGGAAGTGAAGCATTGAATCAATGCCAGACAGAGGAATCCTTTTGTGAGCAATAAAACCCTTTATTTTTAACTAATGCACTTTAGGAGATAATATGGGGATTTCTGGATCCATTTGACAATTGTAAACATTTAGACAATTCATCTCTTTTAAAATGTATATTTAACCGTATTTTCAATATACGCCTAAACCTGGATATCGTCAGTCTTGCGTGCAAAGAAATATTGAGATTTTATATGAATGACTTGTTTTTCCTTAAATTTGGGGAATATTTAGTCCTCACCTGGCTGTGAAGCTTTGCTGTCCGATTGGTTCTCGTTGGTGGCACAGTCCTAGATTAGAAAAAAATGAACAGATTTCATTATTTATTCCGTTTGGTGATGCTTGAGGAGCAAAAAATATATTCACTATGGAAGCTTGTTTCTTCACTTTGACTATTTTTCTTAGAATTATGATATAAACTCGCAATTTTGACTTTAAGACGTGCATTTGCGAATTTGTATCTCACAATTCTGAGAAAAGGCAGATGTAAATCGGGAATTGCGAGAAAAAAAAGTCAGAATTGTGAGAAAAAAGGCAGAATTGTGGGATATAAACTCGTAATTGCGAGAAAAGTCAGGATTACAGGGAAAAAAAAGTCAGAATTGTGAGATAAAACAACTCCTAAATCAAAAAAAAAAAGCTGAATTGTTAGAAAATGTCAGAATTGTGAAATAACTTGCAATTGTGAGGGGAAAAAAAGTCAGAATTATGAGAAAAAGCCAGAATTGTGGGATATAAAAATCGCAATTGCGAGAAAAGTCAGGATTACAGGAAAAAAAAGTCAGAATTGTGAGATAAAAAACTCCTAAATAAAAAAAAAAGCAGAATTGTTAGAAAATGTAAGAATTGTGAAATAACTTGCAATTGTGAGAGAAAAAAGTCAGAATAATGAGAAAAAGCCAGAATTGTGGGATATAAAAAAAGTCAGGATTACAGGAAAAAAAGTCAGAATCGTGAGATAAAAAAACTCCTAAATCAAAAAAAAAAAAGCAGAATTGTTAGAAAATGTAAGAATTGTGAAATAACTTGCAATTTTGAGAGAAAAAAAGTCAGAATTATGAGAAAAAGACAGAATTGTGGGATATAAAAATCGCAATTGCGAGAAAAGTCAGGATTACAGGAAAAAAAAGTCAGAATTGTGAGATAAAAAACTCCTAAATAAAAAAAAAAAAGCAGAATTGTTAGAAAATGTAAGAATTGTGAAATTCCTTGCAATTGTGAGAGAAAAAAGTCAGAATTATGAGAAAAAGCCAGAATTGTGGGATATAAAAAAAGTCAGGATTACAGGAAAAAAAGTCAGAACCGTGAGATAAAAAAACTCCTAAATCAAAAAAAAAAAGCAGAATTGTTAGAAAATGTAAGAATTGTGAAATTCCTTGCAATTGTGAGAGAAAAAAAGTCAGAATTATGAGAAAAAGCCAGAATTGTGGGATATAAAAATCGCAATTGCGAGAAAAATCAGGATTACAGGAAAAAAAAGTCAGAATTGTGAGATAAAAAACTCCTAAATAAAAAAAAAAGCAGAATTGTTAGAAAATGTAAGAATTGTGAAATAACTTGCAATTGTGAGAGAAAAAAGTCAGAATTATGAGAAAAAGCCAGAATTGTGGGATATAAAAAAAGTCAGGATTACAGGAAAAAAAGTCAGAATCGTGAGATAAAAAAACTCCTAAATCAAAAAAAAAAAAGCAGAATTGTTAGAAAATGTAAGAATTGTGAAATAACTTGCAATTTTGAGAGAAAAAAAGTCAGAATTATGAGAAAAAAGACAGAATTGTGGGATATAAAAATCGCAATTGCGAGAAAAGTCAGGATTACAGGAAAAAAAAGTCAGAATTGTGAGATAAAAAAACTCCTAAATCAAAAAAAAAAGCAGAATTGTTAGAAAATGTAAGAATTGTGAAATAACTTGCAATTGTGAGAGAAAAAAGTCAGAATTATGAGAAAAAGCCAGAATTGTGGGATATAAAAAAAGTCAGGATTACAGGAAAAAAAGTCAGAACCGTGAGATAAAAAAACTCCTAAATCAAAAAAAAAAAAGCAGAATTGTTAGAAAATGTAAGAATTGTGAAATTCCTTGCAATTGTGAGAGAAAAAAGTCAGAATTATGAGAAAAAGCCATAATTGAGGGATATAAAAATCGCAATTGCAATTTTTTTTATTATTCCGTGGTGGAAATAATTCACATACAACTAAAAGTAATCCATTTGAATAATGATTCCCCTGAAAACACTGCGTATTGGCTGAACTAACAAGGTTATTTTGGGGGCAGGACTATGTTTTTTTCGACCAGTGGAAGATGGGAGAAGCGTTCAGAGAAGCCTGTTTGAAAAATGATTAATTTTGCCTTTCAGTTTTGCTATGCAAGTAGCGCAGAAATGACAAACTTCAGATAAAATTACTTAATGACCAAATTTCCTAAAGTTTTGGCTAAAGCGGATAAAGCTTTTGTCATTCTCAGCAACTGATGTCAAGGTGCAGGACGTCGTTAGTCTTTCCACTGTTTGAGTAAGATGACAATTCCCTGTCCTGGTCGGAGTAAGAGCTAATCTCTCTGTAAGTAATGGCAGCGGCGGTGTAGTGTGGAGAGCGCTGTCAGGAAGAAGATGAAGGGAGAGGGTGTTTACAGGAGGCTCAAGTAGTGGCAGGTAAATCCACTCAAACAGACAGAGGAAACCATCCATCTGAGCGAAGGAAGCTGCTTCTTTTAGGGGGGTGTAAAGGCACTACCAACAAAAAGGTCATGGGTTCGATTCCCAGGGAATACACATGTAATTTAAATGCATGCAAGTTCCTGTGTATTACAATGTAAAGTGTAAATGTTTTACTAAATGATGCATGAAATCTGAAATCTGGTCATGATTTGGTTTGATTCAAATTAGAATTTACTGTGTGTATGATTCATAACCGTCCTAAAACATGCCAAATGATACGAGAAAGACAGAATAGAAAAATTACACTTCAAATATTTTAAATTTTGTAACATACACTGAATTTTATTGATGACTCTATTAGGAATATATTTGCAAAGTGGAGTTGTGTCCATCCAAGTTGCAAATTTACGTGAAAAATCTAAATATTGCAAAAAAAAAAAACCCTGCTGTTTCAATCCCAGGTGTTCCAAGATTAATTCAGTAAATAGGTCTCCAATGACTTTCGGTTGTTTTGCAGTCGCAAAATCGCCGTTTGTGTGAACTTACTCCTTTTTGGCGGGAATATAATGTTCTTGTGAATTGCACACGAGTGATGGTGTGTTTGAAGGTGTGATTTACCTGTATGAAGGTGGCCAGCAGCACACAGCTCATTTCCTGTTGCAGGATGACCTTGTTCTGCAGGTTATTGTAGCAGGCGCAGATGAGCGAGGGGAAGAGCACTTTGATGAGTCGCGGGTGGCTGAAATACTGGAACGGCAGCTGACACAGTTTCTGCAACACGCTGGGCTGGCGTCCAGACTGCACAATCACCTGGAACACACACAGTGACAGTGCGCGCGCACACACGCAACCAGTGAGGCCACAGCCAGCTGTAAATCAACCCACCCCTCTCTGCCCGTCCCACACGTAAATCTGCCACTAAAACAACACACAAACAGCCATTAAGAGGAGAAATAGAGGGCAGTGCCTCCCAGCGCACAATTACACTCCATAAAACACAGACAGGGATGCCTCATCCACTTCTGCTGAGCATGTACGCTGAACACACACAAGTTCAGATTTGCCCCGTGAGAGGACACACTCGCGCTCTGTTCCAAAAACTCGCTACTTAGGAAGCATCGAAATTGACCTCATTAGCAACCTAATTTGAAACATTTCATATAGGTCGCAACTTGCACTGCAGGAAGGAAACTTAATTTGCAACCGATTTCATCTGCTTGTTAAAGCCACAATATGTAATGTTTCGCCACTAGAGGTATTCGAGCGTGGAACCATGGGAGATGTCGTCTTCACCTCACAGCCGGTGGATATTAATCCGACGGGACTCATGTTCATGGATGATTTATTATTATTAATATCACTGTAGTATGAAGCAGGACCGAGTGTTGTTAATTGTTAATGAGAGACAAAGAGAGAGAGGCACAAAATCACTCTCCAGAACCTTCTCGTTCACTGCTCCCTGCTGGTGGAATGATCTCCCTACTTTCATCAGGAACGCAGAATCCCTGGCAATATTCAAGAGACAGTTGAAAACTCATCTCTTCCGTGAACACTTGATCCCCTGATAGAAAAAAAAAAAAAAAACCCTCTCCTTCCCTTTCCCTTCCTACTCTAGCTTAGGGTACTGAGCAATGTATGAAACTTGTATTGTGAGCACTTCCTGTGTTATTTGCCAATTCATGAAGAATCGCTTGTTTGTTTTCCTCACTTGTAAGTCGCTTTGGATAAAAGCGTCTGCTAAATGACTAAATGTAAATGTGACAAGCGCGAAACACGGCTTGAGAGCAAGAGGGACTTTTATTATGCCACAGTCGCCGTTTCCGCTTATTCCGGTCAAGCGTATGTTGGGCAACGCAGCACTGCTGATCATATCAGATACATTTGAGTGTGTTGAAAATGATGTTACAACGTTACTCTGTGCGTTCGCTCGGCGGCTGCTACAAGACATTTGAAGTAAGCTACATCGATATTAGAATATTATATTAATACATTTAAGAAAACGAGATTCAAACAACAAGACTAAATGTGTTGAGCTGTATAACATGATCCGTTTTATCTCTATAAATGTATCCTAACAGTTGTTTCCATGTCTAATAAAACATAATATATTAAAGCGTCTATTGTGCTTCCATGGTTTCTCAAAAAAAAAAAAAAAAAAAACGGAAATTGAGGGTAATGCATGCCTCGTGTCCTGGTTAAAAATGCTTATTTCTCTGGATTTAAATATTCTTGGAAACATTTGGGATTATGCAAGTACACAAGTCAACAAGTGACTTTAGGACATTTTAATCCAAAAATCGTACATGTTGTAAGACACTGTCACTGTTTCTGGGTCCAATCGCTCTCAGATGCCAAAACCAAACAACGCAAAAAAAAAAAAAAAAAAAAAAAAATTCATGATCCAGACCGAATTTTATCTCCAGACTGAAATCTCATATGGCCAAACTGCAATTCATCTTTAATGAATTGCTAAAATATTTGTGTCCAAGATGCGATATGAATAACCAGTGAGTAGATGCTTGGATCTGGAAACATTATTAAGCATTAAGCATTATTATTAGCATTAGTTTTGAATGAAATATATATTTTTTAAACATTTTTCCCATGTTGGCCATTTTGGATGTATTATTTTTTTCACTGACGCATTGTTTTATCCACAAAAGATACATGCGATGCTGGCTTAGAATCTGGCTAACGGAAGGTTTTTCGAGGTTCACCTTTGTACAACGAAGGCTGTTAGAAGAGCATTGTTTGATGAAACGACAGAAAACTGACAAATTTGCTTCATGTCACTGCGACCTGTTGTCACAATCTTTGAGAACCATCTATTCTATATTAAGGTCTATAACATGCTGAAATGCATGTCTGTGGGTCAGGTTTTGGTGTTGAACCTTGTGCAAAACATGCAAACAAGCCCAGTTCCACTTTAATAAATGAAGTAATACCCGTAATGGTATTTGTACGGCCCTCTCTGCCTTCCCATTTATCAATGCCTTCAAATCACACTGTCAAAATTTAGAATTAAAACCAAATCACCGCAGGCCTGGACTGATTAAACACAGTGCCTGGGATGGGGGGGGGGGGGGGGGGGGGGGGAATAGCCCCTAAATACTACAAGCTTCCGACTGGGTTGGGGAGCCTGGGAAGGCCCTCGGCTCCCGGGAAGGGAACCAGAGAGTTGGGAGGTCACCACAGTAAATCCTGACTAAAGGGATTTGGGGAAGAAAGATGAAGAGAGGGAGGGGGCGTTAAACAGTCCCTATTACAGGTACACACATCCGTCCGTTGCTGCTCGGCCCCAAATGCAAACCATAAGGGAGGGGTGACATTCCCTGGGAAAGGGGTGACATAAATTACCAGGATTTACAAGATTTTAAAAATACTCTTAACAATACTCTTTCCATCGCATTCGCCGCTTTAATAATACCCCTCAAGGGTTTAAGTGCATGACAAACAAAGTGATAACTCACTACTTTTATCATTTAAAAGGTGAAGCGCCTTAAAATCTAGTTCTACAGCAGTGTTCAAAGGCTTTAGGTCCATGGCACTCTGTATTAGGAACTGTTTAAAGATGCCCGACCGACACAGCTAAAACAAAACAAACCATAGTGGAGCCCTTTAAATGGTACTCGGAGTAGGAGTGCAGACGAGTCGCGGATTGTCCGGCCTCAGTTGACCAAACAGCATGATTCAGAAGCTTTTTGCAGGGTTGAAATTAATGTTCTTGCTCTGCTACTATGGACCAAATGGTGCAAAACATCTGGTTGTTTTCAGCGTAGGAGCTGCGTAGTGTCAGAATGGTGGGTGAGATCAAGGAGGGGGTTTTTTCCCGGCCAAACGCAGAGAGTGCAGAATCAATCTCTCCCATCAGTTCTGGACAAGACTAGGGAGTGATAGAGATACTGCTGTATTTCTTATCACTGTTAAAAATTACAATGCTGCAGACACACCGGGTACCCGTTTACCTCATGGACCCTTGGCACCTTCAATGGGTATTCAGAACCTTGGACCGATTACTTGTCATTAGTGATATGCACGTATGCGATTATGTTTTAAGTTTAATCGTGTCAAAAACAGTTTTTTTCCGTCATAATTTGGCTAGTGTTTGATCACGCTCATATTCACCCAAATGCTACAAAACACAACTTGTGACCACAGAAAGACGCGCTCCAGTATCGAGTTGCCTTTTGCGATAAAACCATAACACAGAATTATGGCAAAATTCCAGATGTCAAGTATCCTCATCAGAGCGGTCTTAAATGAACTTAGTGTTGTGAGAAAATGAAATGTGCGTCAGATCCGCGTCAGGTTCGGCAGCGACAGCTCTTAAAGTCGCGGCAGCCTAATAAACCACTTGCTGCGATGTCCGTCATTAATGTTAATCAAAGAATAAATAAGAATTTAATAAGGATTAATCGATATTTCATTTATAATGTATGCAGTGAAGAATGTAAAGTGTTTGATAACACGGGTAAATATGACATTTATTATAATGGGTTTAGCCTAGGTGAAGATTGCTTTAACTTCACTAGGATTAAAAGTTGTTGTTTTTTTTAAAGACTCATAAATGTTGAAATTGACAGCTTTCAGTTATACTGTAATGTTAAGTGTCTATAATTAATGTAAAAAAAAAAATCTATTTCATAGCAGTATTTTAAAAAGATGCCATTAAACAAATTATTATTAAAATATACATTAATTTGGAGAGTAATTGTGAAATTATTATAATATAAAATATGTTTTTAATTGCAATTAATCACGATTAATTACAGAAAATGTTAATTAATTGATTAATTTTTTAATCGATTGACAGCACTACTTGTCATACATCAGGGAATCGATTGGGAAGTTATTATACACATCACACATATTAATAAAAGGAGAATGTTTAAGTAAATTCAGATGATTTTTGGTAGATTTTCGCCAGTTTCACTTTGCACGTAAACGTCTTTATCAGCTTTCTGTCAGCTTATTCAAAGTTTAATCGTCTGACAAACATTCATTTTGACATTAAAAGTTAAAAATGACGTTAATTCCAAAATCTATTTTTTGTGAGTTGTCAGAAACTGGGATTCCATCCAAACGTGAAGCGAATCTTTTCAAAGTTCGCAAAAAACACAATTCAAAAAAACAAATGCGAAATAGGTGCGTTTCAATTCATTTATTCGAGTGGATGACTGTCTTAGGTGCTGCCGAGCACTCAAGGAAAAACACAAGATATTCTCCATTTGGTTTATCAAAAAAAATAAAAAAATAAAAAAATAACAGTAAAGCAAGCATGCTTCATCTTAGTTCTCAATGAATCTTATTTGCATAAGGTCTACACTGTATTTTTTTGTTATAATGAGAGCATTTTGCGAGCGTGGAGAAAAAATCCAGTCACTGCTCAAAACAACAGTTTTTGTTCAGAGAAACGCCTCTGATTGGCTATTGAGTTCAAGAACTCAACAGATATCTTTGTGATGAGCTACATTGCTCAACGCTGCAAAACACTTTGTAAACCGAAACTTATGCACTAAATTGTTGCCAAAGCATATTATTATGGAGAAAACTGATCCTAGACCAGCAGTTATGGACCGCTTTTCCTTCTAAAAGCATCAGAAGCAGCAGCAGGCAGTGGTTTGAGTGAGAAAATTTCATGCTAGGTTTTGCAGACCATGTTTTTCTCTTCGTGGGACGCAAATACCTTTTGTGTAATGAAATCATCCGATGTACAATCGCACAGAAAGAAGGACAAGCACGTATGGTATTGGTAACCTAGTAATCAACAGTAAATAAACCACCATCAGCGGAAACAGCCGATTAGTCACATGGGTTTAACGTTCGCCAAGCAAATGCATTTCCATCTCCCATTATTCACAACAACTCAAAAGCATCTCAAGTGAGCGTAAAAACTTTGCGAATTAAGTGATTTTTTTCCCCCCTAAATTTTTCATCACTCGTTTCTGATGTGATGATTGAAAAGACACATAAAAACAGGATGATAGAAACATAGCTAACATGCTGATTTGCCCCCTTAGACTGTTTTGTTGTAAATGTAAACAAACTCAATGGGCAGAACAAATTCGTATAAATAGTTTGTGAAACCGTTCTTTCCCAACGTGAGAGAATATGAGAGCGTGTCCATCTGTGGGGGTGGTGGTTTTGTGGACATTCCGCCCACAAATCACGCAGCCATCTCATAATCCTTCAGCATGCGGTGCTTCATCTTCACACAACTAAACAATGAGCCCCTCTCAAGTGTCCACTGAGGGGAGACGTACAGCACTGAGAGAGCAGAGGTTACCTACCGCCCCAACCCAGGCAGTGATCTCACCCACCTCTCCCTGGCCGAAAGAAATGACCCTGCCCCTAACCGGCCCCAAACTTGGATTAAGACCTTGGCCAAGTCCTCCTGTACCAGCATCTGCGGAGGTATCCATTCAGCAATTGACACCATAAAAGCAACGGCAGACGTTTGAACTTGCGATTCCTCCCCCGCTTTAACACAGATGGCCATAAAGAAAGGAAGAGACAAGGCCTAGTGTTTAGTGTTGGTCTTAAGTAGAGAGCACTGGAGTTTTCATACAGGGCCACGCTTTTACGGGCGGCCCATTACATAACTCCCAGCCTGTCAACTGAAAACAAAGGGAGCATAAAGTTAACGCAGTGAAACGCAAACATGCACACTCCGAGCGGCTCAAGGTGAAGAGGAAGGAGACCTGTGGGCCAGAGGTTTGTTCTTTGATGAACACTTGATAAGACGGCGGAGGAGAGACGAATGCCGACAGTAAAATTGATGGCCGTTAGGTTGTGTGGAGCCATGGTGATAAAAAATTCTTTATAAAAACAGTCTTTCGATAAAAGAACTGACTGCTGTAAATAGATGTTTCAATCCTGTATTGGATATGAGGGCTGAATGCAAATATGAATTGTTGTTCTCCTACTATGAAATGTGTATTACGACTATATCCAGAGAATTAGAATGAGAATTATTACAAACATGACTGTCATGAAATCGAATATACATCACTTTTACATCAAAATGATAACTAAAACTACTTGAAACGGAAACCAAATGCAGAATATATTTTCATATAATTTTTCAAATATGATGTCCCTTATAATGGACCCCCTTGCAGCCATATATTTTCATTTATAAAGACCCATTTACAAAAAAAAATCTATTTCATAGCAGTATTTTAAAAAGATGCCATTAAACAAATTATTATTAAAATATACATTAATTTGGAGAGTAATTGTGAAATTATTATAATATAAAATATGTTTTTAATTGCAATTAATCACGATTAATTACAGAAAATGTTAATTAATTGATTAATTTTTTAATCGATTGACAGCACTACTTGTCATACATCAGGGAATCGATTGGGAAGTTATTATACACATCACACATATTAATAAAAGGAAAATGTTTAAGTAAATTCAGATGATTTTTGGTAGATTTTCGCCAGTTTCACTTTGGTTTTATATTTTTTATATATATATTTTTTTTTTTCAAACGATGGATGAGCAGTTCGCTCTATTAAGGTTTTTCATAAACACCTATATTGCATAGGACTATAGTGCTAGATGGGTTTATATCGCATTTTATCCATAATTTCATCAAAGTTCAACATGTTTAGCAGGATAAAATAGGCTCAGCACTCAAACTATGTATTAGCATTGCTTGTGCATGAGAAAGCTGTACGAACATTGAAATAAATCTGTAAATCTGAATAAGTTGGCAAAACTCAAATCTGGAAACTTGGCTTGTTTTATTTTATTCGACAAATGCTACCTTGCGAATTGGTAACAATACTTTGATGGCATTAGCATAGCACTTGCAGAATGAGTACAGCAATATAAAACATTTAATATATCTGTTCTCAAACTAAGCTCTAAATCTCCCACTTAACATTAGACTTTACAGCAAAAACATTATATAACACTTAATTTTAGCATTTACTCTCACTTTTGGAGTATCATGATAAAGCATGCTGGGAAATGGAATTCCAAACCCAGATTCAGTTAAATTTAAGTTTGTCGAAATGAAAAGAAATAAGTTAATAAAACTCAAAACAATGAAACAATTCAGATTACTTGAAATGGGTCAGTTTTGTGAACTCAAAAGAAAACGTTCCAAATACTCATAAAGTTAATTTGATTGAACTAATTTGTTTGATTTGAGTTGGCTCTACTCAAACCAATTAATAATTTGGAGCGTTAGGGTTTACGCCGTTAAAATGGCCCAAGTGTTGTTTTTCAATATCAATGGGAGGAGATGACGCAAGTGTCCTAGCTGCCAAGATGCCTCAGCAATTTTTTGTTGGGCCCAGCTTGTCCGCTCTTTCAAAATGACAAATCTATGGCTCTGCCTTAAAGATGTACCAAACCGAGAGGATGAGCGAATGTTCGCGCCGCTGATAAGACAGGAGGTCTGCCTACATACGAGGATGCAAAGAGAGCACTCAGAAGAGGAAGTAATGGCTGAAAGGCCTTATCTGAACAACGCCTACCGCCCCCACTTAACCATCCATCCAGACAACCTGACGGCGACTGGTACATGGGCGTAAACATAAAATTAAAAGACAAAAAGAGATCTGTTGGTTTTCACCTCTCAAAGCAGAAAGAATGTTTCTTTGTCATGAAAGCACCATTAAAAACGGCTCTGCTCGCCAGTGCATTGGCAAACGATCACTGACATACTACAGTTAGCTTAATAAATCAAGTGTCATCTTCGATCCTGAGAAAGATAATCTTTTCTTCTCGAGAAGCCATTCGGACCTGGATCACGCTCAAACACAGATGCAAATGGAGCCCTAAACTCTGAAAGATTTATGGGCAAACAAACAAAATTAAACCCGGAAAGAAATTGACTAAACTCAATAGCATGTTCGACCTCAAGTCACCCTTTAGGTAGGGCGTAAATATTCCTCACCGCCATCAATCACATCTGTCCGCCTGCCACTTTTGCAAACCATGTTGAAAGAAACTCAAAGACGCTTGGTGAATTTCCGTAACGTTGGCCTACGGTGGTCTTGTCCATCTAATCAAAGAGGGTCGGGTTATCACTGTGGTAATGGACTGTTGAAGGAGGCGCTTCAACATCAGTTAAAGAAGCCCAGGAACAACACTAGGGTTTGAGGGAAAGGAGATGGCCCAGCACTTGTAGGGAAGAATCAGACATGGGAAGGAGAGATAGGCGTAAAAGAGAAAAAGAAGGGAGTGCGGTGGATTGGCTCAATCTGGCACTTTTGGAGATACAGGGGCTGCAAGCTAAAAGGGGCTAAAAGGGTTGTCAGCCTTCACCTCGCCATCGTCACTAAAACACCAACTGTATATCGGTGGTGGATGAGGAGATTCCCCCTTCCATATGTAAAGCGCTTTGAGTACCCAGAAAAGCGCTATATAATGTAACAAATTATTATATAGATGATACAATTTTCGCCTGGAAGCACCAAGAAGCGTGTGAACAGAAATGTGAATTATGTTTAATTTACAGTAATGAACAGAATGAATTTAATTATGGGAGTTAGATTTGAATTAGCACATTAAAAGACAGTTGATTGGCCCCATTGACTTCCATAATATATATATTTTTTTCCATTCTATGGAAGTCAATGGGGCCCATCAATTGTTTGGTTACCCATAATTCTTCAAAATATCTTGTTTTGTGAAAGAAACTTTTGGAACAACTTAAGCATGAGTAAATGATGACAGAATTGTCATTTTTGGGTGAACTGTTCCTTTAAGTTCACAGTTAAAGTTAACTTTAAAGTAAACTATGTTAAAGTCAACATGAAAATTCTTTAAAAATGACAAGTACTTGCGGTTTTTGTACATTTCCATGATTTACTCCAGTAAACAATGAGTAAATAATTATTTGGCAATTGTAAAAAAGTACTTGCGGTTTTTGTACATTTCCATGATTTACTCCAGTAAACAATGAGTAAATAATTATTTGGCAATTGTAAAAAAGTACTTGCGGTTTTTGTACATTTCCATGATTTACTCCAGTAAACAATGAGTAAATAATTATTTGGCAATTGTAAAAAAGTATTTGCTGTTTTTGTTTTTATTGGGTTTTAAGTCTCAGTCCAAGACTGCCTCCATTTGATCAAAGTAATATTGTGCAATATTATTACAATTTAAAAGTTTTCCATTTTAATATATTGTGAAATGTAATTTATTCCTGTGATCAAAGCTGAATTTTCAGCATCATCACTCCAGTCTTCAGTGTC
>CM074290.1:6636861-6679361 GCA_037194245.1 Opsariichthys bidens | reverse complement strand
TTAGAAGCCCATAAATTGCGAGGACTCTGACCCCTCCCTTCCCCTTCCCCTGAGGGGACATTAAGACGTCACGGACGAGGTTTCCACGTGATGCACGCATAACTAAAACCCGACCGAGTGTGGCGTGGTCACACCTGCCATGCAGTCGGCTTCTTCCAGGTAAACGGAGCATGCAAACGGTATCAGGGACTCCCACTTCTTCATGCCAGGCTGATCTGTGATCTGTATTGCCAGGTTAGTTCAACCCCCTTCCCCCTCCACCAGGGCTGAACAAAGAACGGGCCAACTGCCAGGCGGCCGATAACAATGTCTGTTCCAACTACACAGTGCAGAGCCAACAGAGGTGGCAAATTCACTACATTATTCAACAGCCTCCTTTTGTTGCTATTGTATTGGTTGTTTGTAAGGAGAAAAGTACACCTGCTCTTGATCTAATGACGACCAAACATTATACGCACACGGAGAGGAAAGGATCTTTTACTAAAATATGACTTCTGTTCATCAAGATACATTTTGTGTTTTGCAAAGTTTGCGAATCAACACCACAACAACTGAAACAACCTTGTTTCTAGATTATTGCGCAGTGTTATCAGATGCGTATTAAATAACTGCAAAAAGATTCATTGGCCAAAAACCATCACAAAAAGACAAATTTCATTTTTTTTTTTTTTGGCCTCACTTCACTAATCATATCATCAGCACATAGGAAAATACTAGTCAGGTAAATTCACTATCTTTCCATTTGGATAAGAGCAGACTCATATAAAAAGAGGTTGCTTCCAATCATTGGGTCTCATTAACGAAGCATTTGGAACGTGGCGGTGAGGAAATTTTCCCACCGGTCAATCGACGTGTCAAGTCAAGTCAAGTCATTTTTATTTATAAAGCGCTTTTTACAATGCAAATTGAGGCAAAGCAGCTTTACATTAATAATTGGCAAATAATTTTGGCTGCACAGCAGCTCCCAAAGAAAATGGTGTCATTGTCCAGTTTATTCTATATATTATTGATTCATTCCGTTGCAAAGATCAATAGTTATTAGTCTAGTTAATTTATGTATATCAGCACTGGAGAAAACAGTGACGTAATCGTCCGGCTCGGCTCAGTTCACATACAACGGCGCCAAATCCAGGCATACTAAAAACACTCCTGAATATCAAGCAAGTGTCCCCAACTTAAGCAAGCCAAAGGCAACAGCCGCAAGGAACCAAAACTCCAACAAATGGAGAAAAAAACCTTAGGAGAAACCAGGCTTAGTCGGGGGGACAGTCCTCCTTTGGCCAACAGTGAACTCTTGTCCGATACTCGAGTAGAGTTACAGGTCATTAAACCGATTTGGAATCGCAACAGTCAAAATATTTAATCTAGTTTAAGATCTTTTTGATCACGCCGGTATGGGACGGTTTATTGGGATATGTGCCACTGGCTGACGCGTGACAACTTCCATAGGAATGAACTGAAATGCTCGCTTTGTTCCGCTCGCTCTGTTAACGAATGCCTGTGCGGCAGTGCACATTTTACTTTCGCTTTCTAATTAGCGGCAAATAGGTGGCGGCAATTGCTTGAATGGTTATTATTCTCAATGAAAAACACGACAATAAAACAGTACAGTGGCAAACTCGCTTAAATAGGCGCTTTTACATTTAGTTTTGAAACCAAATCTCTTGCCATCAGGAGTGAGGCGAAACGGGCGAAGTTGAAATCTTTCTCCTCTGCTGATCTGTGCTCCGACTAGTGTTTGGCTCACCTGAATTGAATTTTTCATGAGAAGTTCTCCTGTGTGTACAGATACGAAATAATCCACGCCATTATTAATGAATGAGACCAATTGTGTTCTTGTGTTAGCAATGGTTACATCCAAAGAAAGAACCATTTACCGGATCATCAAGAACTTCAATGAGAGAGGTTCAAATGCAGTGAAGAACGCTTCAGGATGTCCCAGAGTGTCAAGAAAGCACCAGGACCGAGAAGTCGGGTACGTAATCACCACCAGTGCAAAGCTGCTCAACAGAACAGCATTTATTGGAAACATAAATCTATTTTTACACTATAAATGTCACTTTTGATCAGTTTAATGCATCCAGGCCAGTTTTAATTCGGTTTCAAAATCATTTTCGTCACTAACATTTTTTCACTGACAAAACGAGACCGTAAAATAAATAAAAGCCAGTTTTTGATTAAAGTGACATGACATGTAGTCAAGTATGGTGTCCCGTACTGCGAATTTGACCTTTGCATTTCACCCATTCAAGTGCACACACACACACTGTAAACACACACCCGGAGCAGTGGGCAGACTGCAGCGCTCGGGGAGTGATTGGGGGTTGGGTGCCTTGCTCCATCACACCTCAGTTGAGGGTAATGAGAGTGTCCTGCTGGTATGAGACTTCGGGTTACAAGTCTGACACTCTAACCATTAGGCCACAACTGCCCCTACAAATACTACAATGACCTTTTCCTCAACGAATGACATAAAAATGTTACGGAGGGTTGATTTGGGAAGGGATTCAATCACAATGAATCTCTTTGTGTGGTATGGGAGATTAAATGCACACAGTTGAATGGTAATGTACTGATCTACCTGGCGGTTAATTGCTGCATGTCTTATAAACGTTTAAAAATGTCAACAGACATTTGAATAAATTTCACATTTGATGTAAAGGAAAACAAGACCATTTGTGTAAACTTTATGAAGCGACGTAACAATCTCCGGAAAAACATAGAAATTTACAATACAATACATGGCTTGAAAATAAGGACTGCATGATGGCCTGGGACAGATGAAGGAATTGAAAAGTTTATCAAGTATTTGCACGTTTTAACAATATTAACAATAAAGCAATTTTAAACTATTCTAGTGCAAGATGACCGAAAAAACACATGAAGAGAGCACAGAAATCCGCCTCTCTGACAGCGTGCAAGTACTGAATTGAGTTCTCTTTCGCATCTTATCACACTTAAAAGGACAAATGCACACAAAAAATACAGAAAACTCTCAACAGTCGGTTATGTCTTCAGTGAGATTCTTTTTGAGAGAAAATCAGATGTGTCCTTAACGCTAATTCAAACAATAGAGAAAATCACTCACTGCTCGATTAACTTTAGTAAAGACCTATAAAAAGGCTATATACTCTTACTTTACTACATTCAATTTCTGTATGTAGTATTTCTTAACTGAATACGGTTAGTCCGACCTCACAAAGTTGAAGCATTATTTCATTTCTTTGTTCTATTGTATATTTTTTACATGCATTTGTTTCTTATTTACTAAATCTATTTATTATTATCTCTATATATTATTATTTATTACTATCTCTATATATTATTTAGTCATAATATTTAGTCGACTATAACTGGACTAATACTAAAACAATTCAGATGAACATACTATGATTAAAACGGTAGTGTATGTCTTGAGTATATTTTGTACGAATGCAAAAATGCAACCGTATATAACCATGAAACCATATGTATTCATAAAACAAACCGGTTAGCATCCATGTTTTTTTTATGTAACAGTAAAAATGAAGGTAATCCCACCTGGTTGTCTGGGTGGTTGACGGTGAAGTAGCCGATGCAGATGATGAGCTCATGGAGCAGCTCTTCGGAGCTCTGTTGAGAGCAGTACCACAGCAGGGAGCTCACAATGTGCCTGAAGGCCAGAGAAAGACCTTCTGCTCCTAAAACACACTGGAAACAACAGACACCGGTCAGCAACTTCACATCAGGGAATAGCTATTAGGAAAGAACATGCATACATCAGAAATGCAAAAAAACTTGAAAAGATTATAGAACAGATCACAGAAAAATTAGAACCGATCAATCATTTACTCACTCTCATGTTGTTCTAAAACGGTATGACGTCGGCGGAACATAAAAAAACATTTTTCGTTTTTGTCTGTGCGATGAAAGTCAGTGGGGTGCAAAAGAACACTGGACAGCGTTGGGAAAAAAAAAACACTTTCAAAATATCTTTTGTCTTCTGTAGAGGAAAGAAAGTCATACAGGTTTGAAACGAAATGAGGATGCGAACAACACGCTCTTTTCTCCGCAGGAGAAGTGGCGCAAGAGCAGGAGGCGAAACTTTGCCCGTGAAGGTCGAACTGGTTCTGGAATCAGTAGTCCCACCATAAGACCCCCCAATTCCCTCAACTAAAGAGATGCTATCTGCTGGTCTAGAGACAGTATTTATTAAACATGTCAACATGACTGAACGCCTCAGGGTCAGCACTGAAACTACTGACAGTTTCTGCTGGGTAGGAGAGTGTTATTGGAAGGAGAGTCTAAACAACCACAAACAACAATACCTGAAAATCTCAGCATATGAAATGGGAGTAAGGGTTTGCATCACCACAGACAGTCTGTTTGATTTGCTCGAGTAGCATTCAACCAACTCTGAGCACGCAGAATCATTTATGATTGAAGGCTACTGAAGCATTAGCTACTATTTTTATTAGTAGTTTATCAACTACAAATAAAACTATTGAAAAGATTTCTGTTAACTGCAATGAAGTTGAAATAAAAATGAAACACTTAAAGGGTTGGTTCATTCAAAAATGAAAATTATCCCATGATTTACTGACCCTCAAGCCTTCAGAAGAAACACAATCAGAGATATTTTAGAAAATATTCTTGCTCCTCGAAGCTTTATAACGGTAGTGCATGGCATTCCAGATTTTGAAGTCCATAAAGAGCACATCCGTCCATCCATAAATCCATCCATCCACCATAAAAGTAATCCATATGACTCTAGAGGGTTGATAAAGCGATGGGTTTTTCTAAAAAAATATCCATATTTATAACACTATAATAACCAGCTTATAACAAACATCCATATGCAAGTTGAATTACGGTGAAAGAGTATGATGTGTTATATGAAGCGAGTAGCGTCGGATGGTTCAAACAAAAACAAATAGGGCTGGGCAACAAGCTCAAGCTCCTCTTCTCTTATATCGAAATCCTCCGACATTTATCTTCAAAAAAAAATCTCGTTTTAGACTTCTAATTCATGTCTGGGGTTTTGTTTTGCTCTATCATCTTTGCTTACTCTTTCGCTGTAAGTCGATTTGCGTAGGCCGTCTACCGGAAGCTAGTTATTTTACTTTATGAAGATTTAAATATGGATATTTTTCTTATCCAATTAACCAATCACTTCTCTTCAGAAGGCCTTTAATGGATGGATGCACTTTCTTGGACTTCAAAATCAGGAGTGAATTATATGAACCATTATAAAACTTGGAAGAGTCAGGATATTTTTTTAATATAACTATAATGGCTTGAGGGTGAGCAAATCTTGGGATAATTTTCATTTTTGGGTGAACTATCCCTTTCAGCTTATATCAGTTTGTCGTCAAAGCAACATTCCTAATTTTCATTTAGTTTAAGTTGAAGCACTAAAATTATCAAGTGGAAATAAATAACTAAAACTAACTAAAACTGAAATATAAAAATAAAACCTAAATAGCAATATAAAAACGCCCCAAAACTAATAAATTACTAAAAATTGAATTAAAAATATAAAATTAAAGTTATATATATATATATATATATATATATATATATATATATATATAGATATATATATATATATATAAACTAATAAAACTAAAAGAACCCTGATGAGGTACTGATCAACATTTTGATTTTTCACCTAAATTAAATATCAAGATTTTATATTTAATACTACTATTCAATATTTTAATAACAATACTGAAAGGTCATCAATTGATTTAAATATTAAATTGTGAGTATGATTTTTTTGTAGTTAACGCATCCAGTTAATTCTAATCACTATATATAATTATATGCTGGACAGAAGTACAGTAATACAATTTTTTTATATTATATATTATAAAATATATATAATATAATATATAACAAAATATATAATATATAATATTATTAGTCCCCACATAAGGACTACTGTGTAGCGACTTATAAATTACTGAATCATTGTAAATCAACACTCAATTTTTGTGAAATATTTACTAAAATGAAGCCGATTTTTTGGCATTACATATGAATCAATGAACTGTTTCTTAAACTGATTCATAGTGCTTGATTCACTCTACTGCTGAAAATTTAAGTTAGTAACATTACTTTTAGTTAGTTACTCCCCAGTACTGACTTTAATTAAAAATCATTTATTATCCAGATTCCCAACTGTTTTGAATAGGGAAAGAGTTTCAACAACACACTGAAGTAATTCGTAGGGTTCTGACCCATCCTCGTTCACGCCTAGGTGTTTACATGATGATTTAGCCGAGCGATACCGTTCTTGTCTCTTTATCATGCCGGGTGAAGTACGACCGGAGCCTGTGCGTGTTACGCCACTCACTGTCCGCATTACTCACCCGGAGCTTTCAACATGGCTGGCCCGGGGTCAGAGGTCAGGTGTGTTTACATCCACTGGGTTAACTTTGTTCTGTGAAGGAACACTGATATCCCACTGGACCATTAGCTTTGAGGGTTATGTCTTTACGGTCCACATTTGTGTGCGCAGACGTACCAACGCAACCATTAATGAAAGCCCAAGACCTTTTTATTGCTTTACTATTCAGAACGTCTGTCTGAATGATGGAGCCACATATCTGCCACTAGCTGAAAGCCAAACCAGCGGTCTGACTGCTGCGTTTGAATCTCTGAAGAAAAAACAAGCTGTGCAGCATTACTTCCAGCAGACAGGGTGGCTTGAACTACGAGCAGGATAGACACCACAAAAAAGATGGTCGCATCCTTCCGCGGAGCTTTGAATCAAAGAGGCAGGATATCATAAATTGTAAACAGGACCAGAGCAATAAGGTTATCCATCAAGAGAGGCGCAGCTACCCAGATGGCTGCGGTACTTTTCAGAAGGTAAACAGGGTCTTCTGGAGTCTAAAAAACACTTGAGCCAGAATCTTTTTTCTTTATGTACTCAGTTGGGACCCAAAAACCTAGAAATTCAGTGTGCTAACTAATGAAATGAATATTTAACCTAAAATGGTCATTGTTACTTTAGTTTTTCACCCATATACCATTTGATACATCGATCACATATAAGCACCACATTGGAAATGAATACCTGGAAGGCTGAGAGGTCCAGAAGGGCAAAGGTGTTGAGGAAGCGCAACCCCTGGAGGGCCACCTGGATGACGGCGGGGCTGTAAGGCCCCTGTGGGCCCGTGGGGCCGGCAGAGAGAGGCTCAGGGGGGGCACTGTGGAGCAGGATGCAGTACAGCATGTGAAGGACGCCCACCAGATCAGTGCTCTGCAGGAGGGCCGTCAAACCGGTGGGGTCCTGACGCTTGTTGTCAAAGATGCTCAGTGAACTGAAAACGACAATTCAATGGGAAAGAATTACAATATGGTTACTATTATGTTTTCCACTTTTTTGTAAAAATAAATTAAATATAATAATAATAGTAGTGCTGCCAATCGATTAAAATAAATGAACTAATATTAGTCGCAATTTTTTCTGTAATTAATCGCACCTAACAATTTTATATTGTAATAATTTCACATTTCTCATCTACAAATTAATGTAGAAAAACAAATATAGTATATTTTAAATATTTGATAGATAGCACAGATAGTATGCAGAATCCAACACACCAGTCTTCACTGCATAATTTATATTAAAATATATATTATTTTTTTTTATTAAAGCTACACAAGTTATTGAATTAAGAAGAGTGAGTGAGTGATTTTTTTTTCCTTTTGTTCTTTTGAATAACATTAATGCCAGATTGCAGCAGGTTTATTAGGCTGCTGTCACTTTAAGGCCGTGTGTCCACCAAAAAGTTTTTTCCAGCGGCTAGTGTACTTTTTGAAACGTTTTCAATGGGGGCGCCGTGTTTTTTTTAAAAGGGCAGGAGCATAACAAGGCACCAAGCGTTTTTTACCGGTCACCTCGAGCTGAAGAACTTTGAGTAAAATGCTGCACTCATCACTGTCACTTTTTAGCCAGCCGTCCAATCACAGTGGAGGAGGCAAATACAACACCGGCCAACTGTCACAACATTCTTGCTGTAGTGTACGACCATATCAACAAGCAGAGAACAGAACGAAATTAATTTTGCTGGTCTCCGAACATACATAGCAAGTACTCTACATTGTGTCAAGATTTTTAGTGTGAATCTGCGAAATCAGTTACAAGTGCTGCAGATATTCTGTATCATGGCAACAAAGTATAACAACTGATATTGAAAAAAAAAAAAAAGCTGCGATGCCAAAGCTCTCAAGCGCTCACAGATAGGAGTTTTCAGCAGGCTAAAAACGCTTTGGTGGACACTGTGTCTACACCGGACGCTATTTCTGACATGGTCCAAGTGCTTTGCAACGGTCGGTTTGTCGTGTTCAGTGTAGTTTGTGTTTGCGATGATAAAAAAAGTTGCGTCTAGTGTAGAAATGGTTTAAGAGCTGCCGCACATGACTCAGATTCTGCATCCTTTTTTCTCACAACTGTTTGTGTTCATTTAAGACTGCGATTACTTGACAAAACTGGCATAATTGAGTGCATTTTTGTCAGTTCAAGTGCGAAAGAGAACTCAATACGGCCGGTGTTAGTAAGTAGCACAATTTGAAAGCAATAAATGCTACTCATGTGGTGTGGGGCTTTATTAACATCCTTACCTACACCTACCCTAAAACTACCCTTAAAACGATGCAATAACGTTATTGTGCAGCGTTAGTGTTGGTAGTGTATAGTATTGGTAGCACAATCGAATCGGTAGCGTTATTCGCCAGAACACGTTGTTTGAAGCGGCTTTCTGTGCGCATGAGTCGCATGTGTCTGGAGATTATATCAAATGTAAAGCGAAATGGACAGAATGTGATGACAGCTGAATAGAATGTATTAGAGAGTTTGTTTATTTATGATTTAACGCCATGTGAGGGACCACGGCTACATTCAAGGCGAGAAAAAGATTTAGTAAAAAATAATTAGGTTTTTAAATTTGATCTTAGATGAAAATTCTAGATCAGGAGATTCACAAACAGCGCTCCAGTACTGCATGCGGTTTTCTTTTGTGTCTTGTGGCGCTTGAACGGTTAAAAAGCATTTGCATTAACAAGAGCGTGATCATATAATGTAGAGGATGCTAAAGGATGAAGGGGAAAAATGGACACTGCGTTAAATATTTTTAGCATGTTAAACAAATTTTTTTTTTATTTTGACAGCAGTAAAATAAAAAAATCTATCAAATCTACTTATTTTATCACGCTGCCAAAAATATTTATCATGATAATAATACAATTAAAAAAAAAAAAAAAAAAAATCAACAACAATAAATTAAAAAAATTGTTTTATTGTTGGAAAAATTCCATTCTATGCATTGTAGATTGTAGTTTTGTAGATTGTGTAATAAATTGTGCAGGTATTTCATACTTTCATACAAACTGCATACTACTTTTTTGCCAATCTGAACACAACCTAAATGAAACACAACATGAAGACAGATAGCAACAGACATTCGTAAAATTCTGTAGAAATGTGCTCTTGCTCAAATATAAACAAACAAGATCAATCACACATGATGTGGGACAAAATACCACTTTGTTCAACAGGTAATACCCGTTAACCAGTAACTGACAGTCCAGGAATGAAAAACAAATCAGGGTCAGAAATACTGTTCTATATACTGATTCTATTAGCAAGATACATTGTATCCAATGTATCAGGCTGGTGAAATAAGGCTCCTCATGTTTATGCACCTTTCAATCTGAATCACTGGCCTTTCAAACAAAGTCAGCAGTGCACAGGGCTGCTCTAGTGCACAGAGGAAGTGTGGCAAAAGTTGGCCAAAGGTGTGGTCTGAATGTAACAGAACCTGATGTGGTGCTGGTTACTTGCTTAAGCTGCAAAAACTAAAGACCCAGGATGTAGGAATTGCGAGATGTCTGGTCCCGGTGGTTTCGAGATTTACTCGTCAGACCAGAGCTTGTCCATTCTGATATGAATAACAAAGGCAAGCCCCCATCTGTGAAGCATGCCTATGGGGCAGATAGGTTGAACTGGTAACAGTTGGGCCTGCCTGAGTCAGGAATGAACACCAAGACACAATGAGGGTGGCTGGAGCCACCAGAGATCGGAACGACTTTACACTTCTGAGTCTCGGATCAGGGACTGGAGATCAGAGAGAAAGAAACAGTGCGAAGTGAGGTAAAATGGAGATACATGAGAAGGAAAAAGCATTAAAATAGACATATTTCTATAATTAATGTGTAGAGTGGTGGATAGAATGTGGTGGACAGAATAAATGTATAAACTGTGATAAACAGATGTATTAAATGCAGGAACAATACATGAGGATCCTATAGATGTATAAAATAAACAGAATGTACAGAGACAGGAATAATGTGAAAAATGGGAAGAAAGTGATGGAGAACGTGAGCTATATAATGATTAGAGAGTGATGGATAAATTTATAGAATGAATGCTTTGAATGTATTGAGAGGCGAATAGATGATTTAAAAAAATGTATAAAAATGTACAGAGAAACTGCTATAATGTGGTGGACAGATTCATAAAATGAATGTAGAATGAATGTGATGACAGCTGAATAGAATGTATTAGAGAGTTTGTTTATTTATGATTTAAGGCGAGAAATCTTATCTATATTCAAGGCGAGAAAAAGATTTAGCAAAAAATGCAATTAGGTTTTTAAATTTGATCTTAGATGAAAATTCTAAAACTAAATTTGGTCTAACTTCATTAAAAATCCTTTCGTAAAAGTCAACAGAAAAATAAAGAATTCTAACAGATTTAATGTATTAAAGAGATGAACAGGTATATGCAATGAATGCATGGAATGTCCAAAGAGAATTTTATGGACAGATTTGTAGAATGAATGTGAAGAACATTGAGGAAAAGATGAATACATTAATACATAGAGAACACATAAATATTAAAGAATGTAGTGGAGAGATATAGAATAAATGTGTAGAATACATTGACAGAGAGACAGAATACATTAGACAAATGTATAGATTGCATGTGAGAAAGAGAACATGCAATGTTTAAAATGAACATGAATGTACAGACAATGATAGAGTGCTGTGGACAGACGTATAGAATGTACAGAGAGATGGACAGGAAGTGGAATACACAGAAATGAAAAGAATGTGACAAACCTATACATCGAATGAATGCAAAGAATGAAGGAGTGGATAGAATGTAACTGACTGATAAACGGAATGAATGTCCAGAACGAAGAGAGAGATCGATGTAGAGGCAAGGTAAGGACAGGGTCTATAAGTGCGATAAACCGCAGATTGATCATGTGGCTTTTCGGAAGTATAGCCTCTAAGCAACGAAGCTGACCGTCCAAACATCTCAGACATCACCGACCGTACTGGAGCGCTTCATGCAGCAACAGTAGAGCCAAAGTAGAGGGAAGTCTTGGAACTTGGACAACCATCTGTCAGCCAAATATCACTGGCTCCACAACTATGCAAACTCACCTTACTCTCTGGCCATCTTGTGTTGCAGCGCATTTAATTAAGGCCCATCTTACCAGATTTACGGCAGTATGTTTGTGTGTCTTAGTTAGGACAACACCCTGCAGATTAGCAGGATTGGTAACTTCATCCCCCTGAGGGTATGAGCAGAAGCGGTCCTTAAGCTGATCTGAGACAAGATCTTCTGTTACCGTCACAACGGCAAGAGTCTGGCCATTGGTATCAAGGGCCGATCCCTAAACAGCACAAAAAGGGCAGGTTCTACAAGGTGTCACGTTGCAGTTGAGGATACATCTATGAACACTACACTAAGAGCACTGGAGGGGAAATCGACCTTTTGGTAAGTCAAGGGGGGAAAGGAGTGTCAAGCTTGGTGAAGGGGAAACCTCGCTCTCGACAAGGCAGCAAGTGCAAGAGATCGGCTACTCGGAATAAGTTTCCGGGTGGAAGCCACCTTGTTCGACTGATCTCAGCTCTGCGCTCATCACCCACGTTTAACCTTAACTGGCGTAAGAAAATCCCCAGTGCTGGTCTCAGGTCAGAGGAGAAGGGCAGCATCCACCGACAGTCATGATGAGTGTCTACATGAGGGAACAAAGACTTGGTTCTCACAGAGTGACTGTGCATGACGTACTTCACATCTCCTGACCCCGAAACAGGAGACAGCAGAGTGGGATGAAAGTGAAAGGCCTGACAGAGGCAATTTGAGTCTACCTACTGACCCCAAATCAGCATCGTCTGATTAATCCATGCTTACAGCTAAACCTGTGGTAATGCTGTTAGTGTCTACTCGATTTAGAAAGGACGAGACGAAATGTATCTGGAACCTTGATTTGCCATGAAACTATTTCCTTCAGGGAAAAGGGCAATTTAACGACTCAAGTAAAAATAGGTTTCTAAATTAGTCAAGGTTCCTAAAACCCTGGCGAAGCCAAGACACCCTGTGGTTAGTGCATAGAGTCAGGGTGCTCAGAGGGAACGGGTGTCAGCATCCGAAAATGTCCCGTGTCATACTTTTCGTAGTCTCTCTCCATAATATAACTTCACTACACAGAGTGGCAAGTCTAGCTTCAGTTGATCAGTGTTCCTGCAGAATTCGGATCCAACTCCCAACCCTGGGATTCTTTAAAAGACTGCAGACAGGTGCATTAGAGCCGTTTTGGAAGAAACTTTGCAGGAAGGCAGATGCAGAATTGAGCACCCCTGCTAGTACATTCTGATACACCACCATTTCAATCCATTTGATTGCAACACAGGCTAAAATTCATATGTTAACACGTCATCATTTCCTTCATTACCATCATTACTCCAAGACTTTTATTGGCCGATGATGACTATCAAAATTTAATCCCAACAAATACACTGGTGGCTGGTGATAGAAATACAAAGCAATCACTGTAAGAACAAATCCTAGGGTCTGGCAACTGCAAAAGAGTAGAGCAACTCGGAAATGTCTAACAGGATCCACAAAGGGACAACTTCCCGGCCTTCAGCATAGTGAAGAATGACGGAATGGAACGTCGACTCGATTATGAAAGATGTTGGTTTCGCCGCCGAGCAGGACTATTAAAGAGAAGAACTGGCACTGGAGTTTCTCACAGATATTCAGTGTCAGAAGCCAAAGGATGTTGGGAGAGACACTGGAGTTGTCACAACCAGCTGGATGGCGTCATAGCATGCAACAGCTGGAATAGAACATAGCTGGCCAATTGAGGTGGAGCTATGACCTTTGAAGAAACTCCAAAATCCAAGTGGAGTGGAATGGACTGGTCTGTAAAATTTGAATTTGTGCAAATGCAAAGATATATTCAGACTGTAGCCTGGGACATAAAAAAATAATTTAATTCAAATTGTCCTGAAATACATCAGCAGCACTTTTTTTTCTTCTACCTTTTCATACACCTTACCAGGCCCAGACAGAATCAGCAAACATTTTTTCTATTTCAACATCACATTGCACAACAACAGCAACAACAACAAAAAATGTTTGCAGTGCAATTTAAAGTATGCAAAAAGCAACAGTGCAGCATCACAGCGATCTGTCTTTTCTACAAGTCAGGGTCAGGGGTCAAAGGCGGGATATCACAAGCATTGACTGTGTGGTTAGCCTCTGTCAGCAGTTGTGCATGCACAAAACGCACTCCGACACACACGTGGGTGGGCTGCAGGCAGGAGTTTACAGTGCGGGGAGACAGAGCTGCGGGGCAGCTAGATGACTATCAGCACAGGCTCTGCAGGGCTAACGTCAGACACTGGGAAATGAGCTGCTGATTGATGGGGCTGCTGTCTCTGGTCTGCACCTCCTCAGACACCAGAGCAACAAAACTACAGTGGACTTCACCTATTCATTTAGATAGGAATGAGGTTATCTGCTTGTCTGGGGATGTTTAGGAAGGGTGCGACCACTATAAATACTGCGGAGGTATCATGGTATGGTCGTGGCCTAATGGTAAGCGTCAGATCGGTAACCCGAAGGTTGTGGGTTCGAGTCTCAATACTGGCAGGAAATTACTGCAGTGCCCTTGAGCAAGGTTTGAGTGTTTACTACGCACTACTTCTAATGTGTGTGCTAACTGGATGGGTTAAATGTAGAGGACAAATTCTGAGTATGGGTTACCATACTTGGCCTTCACATGTCACTAAAAACATTATATGGTGGTATGATTGAACTTTCCATTTGGAAACTCACCCAAAAACATAACAAGGGGTGGGAATCGCAGGGTACCTCACGATAATATCACGATGCAGCGATTCTGCAACAATTGCTAGACAATCCTATAACGATATATCACGATATCTGTCTAACTATGAAAATAAAATGCGAGTGAAAGGTTAAGTGCAGATTTTCTCTCTCTATTAAGTCCAAACTGTTTTTCAGTATGTAAATTAAATTGAACAATTTAAGTAAATTAAACATTTTATGCTTATACTTTTTAAAAGCTTAAACTTTTTTTTTTTTGCGTATAAATGAAACATTTAGCCAAGTTAACTGCTTATTGACTTGTTTTATATAAACCTGGTACATTAAAAAAATTACTATCCTCTTTTATTTAAATCTGGGAACATCTCAGTGTTTACCAGCTTCCTTAAAAGAATACTGGGAATAGTGTTGTCAAAGGTACTGATGTAGGAAGCATATTTTAAAATGTTAAAAATGTGACGATAACAGCATAGCCTAGCATTTTGAGCACTGTTGGGAGGATTCTTAAAAACCTCTGATTGGGCATTGTGTGTTCACATGCTCATCATATATGTCTGTGATTGGGTACAATGATCAACGCTTCCAAAACATATTGTAAATGGACATCTCTGACGCTCTTCACCGAGCACTTCCGATTCACACGGGAGCGTTTGAAAGCAGGCGTCTGCTTTCAAACACTCCCGTATATATCAGTGTAAGCGCTTGGTGAAGAACAATCAAAGATGTCTACATGTGTCACATCAATGGTATAAAAGCCTAAGTGCGTCCAGACTTTGAACTTAAATGTGGCCGGGGCATCTATTATTTAACTCGCACTGCTGTCCGCTATCCCATTAAAAATAGTTACCTTCTGTTCACATTTTCAATTGACCATCATTTTTATGTTGAGCGCCGCCTTGAAGTAGCGCCGCTGGAAGCAGGGAAATCCATTTAGAGCGCCTTTTTTATTAATTATTTTATTATCGATTCTCGTACCGCACAGTGAAGGACGACAATATATCGCCATATCGATGTTTTGTCCCACCCCCAATCATAACTATATGGTACTTCAAGGTAATTTAAAGAATACCACTATAATGATACGAGTCCAAGTGTGTACCATGTTTTTTTGTAAGTTGACTGGAGGTATGTGACGAGCAGGGCGGGCGAGAGGCGTGAGGGAACGGCACGAGGCCGGTGACGCGAGTGGTAATGAGCGTCAGCTGCACGCTGCACCGGTCTCGTGTCTCTCACGGAGGAGCTCCGGAAGCATAAAAGAGGAGCGGCGACAGTGAAGGACGAGAGAGGACCAGGCCTGGATTTTATGTTGTTTTATTTTGTTTGTGCGGGAGGCAGACGCCGTGAGGAACTGCCGACATTTTACTTTCGTTTTATTGTTAGTTTATTTTGGATATTAAAAGTTACGCTGAATGTTCGCCGGTTCCCACCTCCTTCTTCCCGTTCTTACGAACTGTGCTACAAGGTGTCATGTCAAATAAAGGAAGATGACATTGGAGACAAATGGAGTAAAGTAACATTAGAAACCACTCACCGTCCATTCACGGCAAAACACAACTTGCACATCCCATGGAGGAAAGCAGTGGCTTGCTCCAGAAAGGCAGACATTTTGGGACTCTCGTCGATTGGCCCTTGTACGTACAGGAAACAGCCATATAGCTTGTCGATCAAGCCCATGTTCACCACATAGCTGAGGGAAACAAGCCAAAACGTGTCAGACTTGAAACGTGTCAACACACATGAAAATATTTGGATGACAATCACATTTATCACGCTCATTTTCTTGAGTAGAACATCAATTCAACTTAGGTTAAATTTATAGTCAACACTTCTTTCCCAACATCTGCCATTTTGGATTAATTTTCCACCATGTTTGCAGCAATACATGGGATTGCCTTCTCTGGGATACATGCAAAAATGAGGTCTTTCAAAAGCAGCATATAGTTTTAGACTTCACACTGAGAGCACACCTATGATGCCTTAAAATGCTGTCTAGGTATGCAGAACGCTCTTGGTCTGAAATCTGAGCTCTCATCTGAGCCCACAGCTCCTGCCTATTATGTCTATATCTCTAATTTGTCTGGTCAAATGAAAGGTCTCATGACCGTGTTGGTCCGCACCCTCCTGGCTACAAATCAGGCCTAATTACAGTATTAGCGGATGGCTGTGTCTCCGTGTGCCAGCTCAGATCTAGAAAAGGAGAAAAGCCCCCCTTCTTCCCTCATGGCTCAGGTATTCCATCCCTCCACCCTCTCCCACCTCCAGCACTGCCTAAAGTCCCCTGGCAGTCAATCACTGGACCTCCCAGCGAAGTCTGGGCCAGCGTTTTGTGGCTTCAGTGAAGCAAAGAGCTGACTCAGTTGCAGATCCACATCATTTTAGCCTCCACCAATCTGTATCTTTTTCCCCTTACGCTCTCTTTTTCGACTTCCCTCATAGCTCCTTTTGTTACAGCTGTCAGTCAAATGTGTGTGCACTCAATAAAGGTAATTACAATTCTTCCCTACCCCTTCTTCTCAATAGGTCAGCTATCACCTGAACTAAAGCCCCTTGTTATGGCTTTATCCTCCTCTTGGGTTTGGCTCAAGCAGAAAGTGGCTTTCCACACACCATTGTGCAGCCTCTCAGATGCTTCATCCAGGCAACAAGAGCCAAAGTGATCAGTCATGATCAGATGGTCCAGCCAAAGGTCAAGCGGATCTGTATGCGACTCATTCAGAGAGTTTATCCTCTTAAATAATATGAAATTCAGATCCACATTATTTGGTTTCCATTTTAATCTTTACATCTGATAGATATTGAGAGAAATGTGACGATTTTGTTGGATCCAAGGGCAGCTGTTCAAGCCTACATTGAGTCTTGCTGCTCATGTGGGAAATGCTGGTTTGAATCTGGCCTTTGTTCAGTTATTTTTGCAGTCAATAAAAGTAGCAATATTCACAACATTTGAACAAGTTTTTTAAGCAATGTTTAAACATTATATTTTTTACAGTCCTCTTCAAAACCAAAAAGGTTGCAAATATGCAAAATAAAAAAAAAAAACACAGTTGCAGTTTTATTTTTGGTGATCCAGACACAACTTGGCCTGTTCCGGCCATGTCTGTAAGGTCACTCTACGGTCACTGCACTGGGCTTGAGACTGCCTGTGTCAAACAAATCATGGGAGGGAACACTGAGGGATTGTGGGAAGCTTGGGATTTTTAGCAGGCTGGGCTGTCTGCCTTTCCTCAGAGAGCAGGAGAAAGCCCAGCACTAGCGCTCTCCTCCGCACTGCCCTACTCTCATGCCGAGTTCAACTTCAAGTCGTGCACTTCCAGAGGGGAATTTTGGCCAATGTGGAGACTAAAAACTTTGGTTTTGAGCACAGGAGTTACCGACTAAGTTAGGAAAGGGATGGTACACCCAAGAGCATACTGTCCCCAACCAAAGTGCAGAAAACCAGGTCTGATGTGTACAAGACTATGTCGTCATTAAAATGGAGTAGTCTTTAAAACAAATTTCCCAAATTGTCTGACTGGGATAACCTCTGGATCTTTTCCAAGAGGTCATTCCCTGCTCAAGGGATATCATTCCAAGACTTGAGAAACTCTTGAGTATTTTAAAAAGTATTGTTGCCAACAAAAGACATGTCGCTCTATACAGTTGTATGTTATTTGTGGTCAGAGTGAACCCAACAGAAGCGTCAGACAGTGTTTGTTTTTACCACAGCGGGGAAAATGTTTGGTTTTGTAATATTTGAAAAAATGTTTTCCTGCTTCCAATTTTCTGATGAGCTGGATGAAAGGTGTGGAAAAGGTAAAAAGAATGGGGTTTTAAGAATGCAATGAATAGAGAACACCACAAATAAAAAGCAGAGAGAGGACATTTAGATTACTGTGTGTACACTTTGTATTAGAGAGGTGGATCTGAAAAACACGGACTGCAAATACATTGAGACTAGCGAGGCATTTTCTCACTCAAACCACTGGGAAAAGCTGCCCATAACTGCTGGTCTAGGATCAGTTTTCTCCATAATAATAGCACAGTGGTTTGACAAACGATACAGTGCGCAAGGTTTCTATTTACAACGTGTTTTGCAGCATTGAGCAATGTATCTAATCACAAAGATATCTGTTGAGTTCTTGAACTCAATAGCCAATCAGAGGCGTTTCTCTGTTGTTTTGACCAGTGACTGGATTTGTTCTCCATGCTCACAAAATGCTCTCATTAAAACAAAAAAAATACAGTGTAGACATTATGTAAATAAGATTCATTGTGAACTTTGCGAGATCACCGTGAACTAAGATGAGAAACAGCTTGTTAATGATTATAAAGAGAGCGCTCTCCCCGTTTTATGCCAAATCATGCATACAGCATGCTTGGGTTACTGTTTTTTTTTGATAAACCGAATGGAGAATATCTTGTGTTTTTCCGTGGGTGTTCGGCCATTTCCATTGGTGCTGACCTGACCCATACCACAGTCATCTGCTCAAACAACTTGATGGAAACACCTAATTGGCAGTTTGAAAAGATTCGCTTCACATTTGGATGGAAACCCAGCGAGTGTGAATAATGGGAGTTGGAAACGCATTTGCCGTTTCAACTGATAGTGGTTTATTTACTGCTGGTTACCAGGTTACCGATACCACCATCATCCGTAAGGACAACTTGATGGAAATGCGCCTAATGTGCATTTTTTTTTTTTTGCAAACTTTGAAAAGCTTCGCTTTACGTTCGGATGGAAACCCAGCTACTGTAAATTTTACAATATAAATTATGCTACACTGTTACTGTAAAGTAATGTGTTACTATTGTATTACTTCTCAATTATCCCAGGACCCTTTTCTTGAGAATGGTAGGGGTATGCTTGGCTACGTTCTGCAAAATTTGAAACGATTATTTATTGCCGTAGAAATACAAGTATTTATATAAAATTACACAAATAGTTGGTTAATAGTTAATAGGAGCAACACATAACAATTAACATTATCATGTTCGTTTTTGGAAATAACAGAATTAAAGAATTAGTTCACTTTCAAATGAAAATGACCCCAAGTTTTACTCACCCTCAAGCCATCCTGGGTGTATATGACTTTCTTCTTTCTGATGAACACACTCTGAGATATCTTAATAAATATCCTGACGCCTCCGAGCCTTATAACGGCAGTGAACGGGGGTCACGAGAATGAGCTGAAGAAAGTGCCTCCATCCCCATCCATCCATCATAAATGTACGCCACACGCTCGGGGGGATAATGAAGGCCTTCTGAAGCAAAACGATGCGTTTGTGTAAAAAGAAAATCCCGTTCACTGCCATTACAAAGCTCGGATGTGTCAGGATATTTATTCAAATATAGTCATATACACCCAGGATGGCTTGAGGGTGAGTAAAACTTTAATTTTCATTTGAAAGTGAACTAATCCTTTATCATGTTCATTTTTGGAAATAACAGAATTAATGTCAATTGTTATGTGTTGCTCCAACAAAGGACATAAGATTAGTATTCAAGATGCTGAATCAGGAAGAGGCATGGAAAGACAACGTATAAAGGAATAACCTGATAAGATCTTGAGTACGTGTGTTGAAGTTCTCACTGGCAGGTCTGCTCTTGGCATCTGGACTGCAAATGCGTGGAGCATCTCCATTCAAATTAGGTGGGTGCAACTGTCCCAGCACTGTGGCGACTGTCTGCAGAAGCCCTGTAGTCAAACCCTCAAAGATTTGCTTATTGACACTGCGCCCGAAGATGGACTTGTCCTCATCAGGCACGAAGAGCTACAGAAACAGGTATAGATGTGTTATTCATCATCGGCGGAAAAACATTGTCAGTTAAACTGTAGTCACTACCCTGAGACTACAAGACAATGGTGTCTAGACACGTTGGAGCGTCCAGGTGAAACATCTTCGTCAACGACTCTCAACATGTCTACAAGTGTGTCAAAGACAGGAAGGCCTAAAACTACAGTCATGTTCAAACAAATGTTCTTTAAACTCTATTTGGAGCTTTGATACAGTGTTGTTACCATAACTTACACCATTATTGTCGTTTGTACTGCTGCAGTTTAGAAAAAACACAATCCTATTAATTGCATCCTTACAATATGTAGTGTACTCCAAGCAAACTCTGGTGGAAACTGATTTGGAAAAGTCTAAAAATGCCTTTTTAAATTTGCAAACACTTGCTCAGTTGACTGATGATGGTCTCTTACACTAATCTTAGCACTGACGGACATCTGAGATGGCTCAACAATGGCCCGTGCTGGTCTCAATATCCGGCTCGGCACTGTTGCACAATAAACAGGGTCATTTAAACCTCAGCTTGCATTTTAAAACATGTCCAATTAAAACAGAGGGTGCAAATAAAAAGGATCCTGTCCTCTTTTGTTTCCACGCGCAAGCCATTAATCTTTGGTTGGAATCCTGATCCTCTAGTGCATAAATAACTACAAGGGCGCTGCTCTATTATTCATCAGCCCTGGGTTATAAATTGGTAGTTACAACTCAAAGCGACATCGTCCCTGGTGGTGTGCCAATGGCGGGCATACGAGAACTGTGCAAGGTATTCCCGTTGGCAGACACCACTTCCAGCGTTGAGAAAGACTGGTCATGTAACGAGAATGCTCCTTGGGGGCAAGGATAGAGACATAAATGTATATTTTTTTTTTTTTCAGTTAAAGTTTGTCTAAGAGTGAGGTTTGCAAGGGCATTAACGTAACCATCTTCTTCTATGATCATGTTTTTCACATGAACTATTGTGACAAAAGAGAGACGTTTAAAGAGAATCTTACTGGCAAGTTAGTTAAAGGTAATTAAACTATCATCATGTTTATAGCGACCTACTTGAATCTTTGTTGTGTCACAGTAATATAAAGATTGCACATTTTGCCAATACAAATGGACCGTGTACACATTGCATTATGTGTTCAAGTTCTTGCCTAAGAATGTTTATGCCCCCCCCCAACAATTATTTATAGTCTGCATACATTTATATTTAAAATAAATTAATACAATACTGTAACTTATTTAATAATTTCCCAAAACATGACCATTTTGGCTTTTACAATAGAGAACACTTTCATGGGTCATATTATATAAGGTTTAATGCATTACGGTGGTATTAGACTTGTCAGATGTCATTGGTTATAGACAAGAAATATACAGACCCATGTTAAAATGACAGTTTTTACAGAGGAGTGGGTTAGTATGCTGAGAGAGCAGGCAAAACCAGCTACATTCTCCACAAATCTAATTACAGGGAAGGGAAGGGTGGACGCCAATACTGGTCACACTGACACACACACACACACACACACACACACACGTTTCTTTTGCTACCTTAGTGAGGACATTCCATAGGCACAATGGTTTTTATACTGCACTATCTACCCCTACCCCTAAACCTACTCATCACAGAAAACACTCTACATTTTTAATAAAACATTGTTAGTATATGAGGACTCATGAAATGTCCTCATAAAACATGTTTACGTCGTAATACCAGTGTAAAACCCATGTCATTATCCAAATTTGCGTCCTCATAAATCATGAAAACAAACACACACACATACATACACATTTGTAATATTGCTCTTTACAGACTTTTTCACTTGGGTGACTATTCTGTCTGTTTAAATCAATCACATGTCAAACAATCAGAGAGCTGACTTACTGTTGTGTTAAGTTTTGAAATAAACCCCTGTACCCCCAGGAAATATGATGTCTCTAGACAGGGAAACACACTGACTGAGGCTTAATGATTTGCCAACCCAATGTTTCTTGCTCAAACACACATCCACAAGCCCTATGTGACTCAGTCACTGGGTCTCATTTAATAATTGTACACGCATATTTCTGTGTAAAACCTGCAAGCACAGACTTCATGATTCACAAATAAATTAACATTTCAATGTAATCCTATTTATGGAATGTGTTAAACTGAAATACGGAGTAAAAAATGAATTAAAAGGAGTCTACATTAAGTATACCAAGTCTTATGTCAGGGTGACAAAAATGATATGGGATATGTTTTCTGCATGGAAATGGAGCCAATTATGTGTAATTTACAACTAATATATATATATACACATTTACATTTAGTCATTTAGCAGACGCTTTTATCCAAAGCGACTTACAAGTGAGGAAAACAAACAAGCGATTCTTCATGAATTGGAAAATAACACAGGAAGTGCTCACAATACATACATATATATATATATATATATATATATGTTAGCACCTGTTGTGATTCGGTGTTTATTGTATTTTTTTTGTTTAACACAGAGGAGCTCATGCAAACATTTGTGCGTCTTTTCCATACTTTGTCTCAATGACATCTTTAAAAAGCTTGAAGCATAGCGTGAGCTTGGTTCTAAAACCCCCTTGCCAAAAATCAAAGGGCGGGAGAAGATGCCGAAATACAGACAAAAAATAAGGGACAGAAGCAATGTGAAATGTGATTCAGCAGTGGAGCTTTCCCAGAACTTAAGATGATTCAGTGAGTCATATAAACAAGAGCAATGTTGTATGTATTAAAACCCATTTTGGCGCTTGCTTTAAACTGGTAGATGAGCTACATATGCTCTGGCAAGATGAACAAGACAGAAATGACCCTTTAAAACATGACAAAACAGCACTTCAGGCCTTTAAAAGCTGAAGTGGAAGTCGCATCCTAAAAGTATTAGTTCACCAAAAAAATGAAAATTATGTCATTTTTTCCCCCTCACATTCATGTAGTTCCAAAACCATGACTTACTTTCTCCTGTGGAGACATTTTAAACAATGTATTGGTTGCTCCTTTCCATGCTGCTGTGATGAAATCGGACTGGAGCTTTCAAGCCTCAAAAAGAGCCATAAAATAAATCATAAAACTATATTCTTTTTCATGTCTTTTGAAGTCATTCGATTCCTTTGTGAGATTTTAGTTGTCATTCACTAATAATCAACTGGATTAAGTTCAGTGAGTTGAACTTGAGAACCGGATGGGTCAGATTTGTGAACGACTCCTTCAGATGGGTCTTGCGAACTGGATCAACTTATTACGTGAAAGATTACACTTAAACAGATTCATTCACAATCTCATCTCTTCTCCTCTCATGAACGGGCCAGCAAGAGTTTGGGTAAATTTTCAGTTAATAAGCCTTAATTTTGGTCAGCCCCTCACACAAAGCAATTATACGACTTCAGAAGGCATTGAATATAGTGTTGTATGAACCAGATTTATGATACTTTGTGTAATTTCGTACCTTGACAGCTCCAGTCTTCATTCACTTGCATTATATGGAAACCAATGGCTGATGGTTATTCAAATTTTGTTATAAATGTTTGGAAAAATAATGATTTTAACTTGGATTTATGACACATAAAGACCCCAAAGAAGCAGGATTAGGCAAACTCACGTAAGCTTGAGCTGATAATACTCACTGTTAACTGATGGAGGAGTAGGTCCATGAGAAAAGTAATTTTGTTGCTGTAGAGAACATAGGAACAGTTGTTGTGGCAATGTGCACAAGACAGGTAATACGTGTGCACGCCAGCGCAGAGGGACCTAAAAAGAAAGAGAGGGGAGATTAGTTTTCAAAAGCCGACGGCTTCTCCTGTTTTGAGTTTTCCATCTAAATGATCAGGATACAAAGCAGGCCCCATATAAACATTTCAGGGCTACTCCGACTCACAGCGTAAAAGATTGCCAATCAGATGAGTCGGGTTCTTTGCCGTAATACTGTAAGGTTATCTGAGGAAACTGACACTTAAAGCTCAGAGTGTGAACATCACACGCAATCCAAGAAGCATGACAACACTTGGAATATTACGCTCAAGGGATTTTCTCTCAGGAACAGCTCCTTACGTAATCTCGAAGAGAAAACATGAGATGTGCCCCGATGAGAGCTTAATCACTTACAAAAAAGAAGTATCGGAAGCACTGTGGGTACCAAGGTACTGTAATACCACATTTTCTGACACAACCATGATAATACAATAATACGACCGAAGTAAACACGTCTAAAGTACTAGTACTTTGATGCAAACCAAAAGCAAAACAATACAACAAAACACTAGAGCAAGAGCTGCTAAAAATTCAGCAAATTATTTTAAAATAATACAAACATATATATACATACATATACACACATATATACATACACACACACACACACACACATATATATATATATATATACATATATACATACATATATACATATATATATACATATACACATATATATATACATATACATATATACATATATACACACATATATATATACATATATATACATACACATATACAGTACTGTGCAAAAGTTTTAGGCAGGTGTGAAAAAATGCTGTAAAGTAAGAATGCTTTCAAAAATAGACATGTTAATAGTTTATATTTATCAATTAACAAAATGCAAAGTGAGTGAACAGAAGAAAAATCTACATCAAATCAATATTTGGTGTGACCACCCTTTGCCTTCAAAACAGCATCAATTCTTCTAGGTACACTTGCACACAGTTTTTGAAGGAACTCGGCAGGTAGGTTGGCCCAAACATCTTGGAGAACTAACCACAGTTCCTCTGTGGATTTAGGCAGCCTCAGTTGCTTCTCTCTCTTCATGTAATCCCAGACAGACTCGATGATGTTGAGATCAGGGCTCTGTGGGGGCCATACCATCACTTCCAGGACTCCTTGTTCTTCTTTACACTGAAGATAGTTCTTAATGACTTTCGCTGTATGTTTGGGGTCGTTGTCATGCTGCAGAATAAATTTGGGGCCAATCAGATGCCTCCCTGATGGTATTGCATGATGGATAAGTATCTGCCTGTACTTCTCAGCATTGAGGATACCATTAATTCTGACCAAATCCCCAACTCCATTTGCAGAAATGCAGCCCCAAACTTGCAAGGAACCTCCACCATGCTTCACTGTTGCCTGCAGACACTCATTCGTGTACCGCTCTCCAGCCCTTCGGCGAACAAACTGCCTTCTGCTACAGCCAAATATTTCAAATTTTGACTCATCAGTCCAGAGCACCTGCTGCCATTTTTCTGCACCCCAGTTCCTGTGTTTTCGTGCATAGTTGAGTCGCTTGGCCTTGTTTCCACGTCGGAGGTATGGCTTTTTGGCCGCAAGTCTTCCATGAAGGCCACTTCTGACCAGACTTCTCCGGACAGTAGATGGGTGTACCAGGGTCCCACTGTTTTCTGCCAATTGTGAGCTAATGGCACTGCTCGACATCTTCCGATTGCGAAGGGAAGTAAGCATGATGTGTCTTTCATCTGCTGCAGTAAGTTTCCTTGGCCGACCACTGCGTCTACGGTCCTCAACGTTGCCTGTTTCTTTGTGCTTCTTCAAAAGAGCTTGGACAGCACATCTGGAAACCCCTGTCTGCCTTGAAATTTCTGCCTGGGAGAGACCTTGCTGATGCAGTATAACTACCTTGTGTCTTGTTGCTGTGCTCAGTCTTGCCATGGTGTATGACTTTTGACAGTAAACTGTCTTCAGCAACCTCACCTTGTTAGCTGAGTTTGGCTGTTCCTCACCCAGTTTTATTCCTCCTACACAGCTGTTTCTGTTTCAGTTAATGATTGTGTTTCAACCTACATATTGAATTGATGATCATTAGCACCTGTTTGGTATAATTGTTTAATCATACACCTAACTATATGCCTACAAAATCCCTGACTTTGTGCAAGTGTACCTTGAAGAATTGATGCTGTTTTGAAGGTAAAGGGTGGTCACACCAAATATGGATTTGATTTAGATTTTTCTTCTGTTCACTCACTTTGCATTTTGTTAATTGATAAATATAATCTATTACCAAGTTTATTTTTGAAAGCATTCTTACTTTACAGCATTTTTTCACACCTGCCTAAAACTTTTGCACAGTACTGTACATATATACATATATATATACACATACATACATATATATATATATATATATATATATATATATATATATATATATATACACATATATATATATACATATATATGTATATATAAACAATCCACACTCCAAACCAGAAGGGCACGGTAATGCAACAGTGTTTGCTAACCACCACAACAGGAAAAAATGCAGAACAGCAGACGATCTATGCACAGATAAATTTAATCTCTCAATCAGTGTGCTTCAGCCACAGAAAAGGCATCACTTAAACAGCTTGAGAATAATATTTCACGTAGCATTACATTTACCTCAGGCAAGTCATTCAGTGTCCACAGCATGTGAGTTCACTACAGAAATAGAGAAACTCTAGCGGGGAGCTTTTCACTAAATATATGAACTATATTACCTAATTATTTATATATGTTTAAATACATTTGTCATGAAAACAAGCTATGACAGTAATTGTGTAAATAATCCTATTTCAAAAATGAATTGGAAATGAAAAAAAAACTTAATTTTATAATTAGATTTAGAAGTTAATGCAAAACATGCTTTATCTGCAATTTAGATGTTTTTTTTATTTGAGTGTTGATTATTCTATCTAAAAACAAATACCAACCGAATTTAATAGTTTGGGATTTGTTGTTGTAACCTTTAATATTATAGAAATGTGCAAGAAAGGGCTCCCTGTGTATAGTTTACAGCATAAGCTGAGAGATTTTTTTATCCATAGGAAAATATATTATATTATAAATTAATTAATTTAAAGCGAGAGACACAATTTGTTCAATAAACCACTGTTTAATAAAAAAGAAGCCAACTGTAATGTTTGTGAACCATTACACCCCTAATATTATATATATATATATATATATATATATATATATATATATAAAATATACGTATATATATTATATGTATATTATGTAATACACACACACTCTGGTATTCTCACTTTACCAAGGTACTGACAGTTCTTTATTTTTAGGGGATCTTACAACCAGCTAAATGAGATGAAATGGAGAAGAACTGGATACCGAACATCTGCCTGGCCCCTTCTTCGCTTTCTCGTTTCCACCATCTCTTTCCCCAACTCGTTTTCTCCTGGCTCAGATAAGAGTCTAGCCGTCAGCGCCTTCAGGCCAGCAAGCCACTGTCAGTCAGTCAGGCCTCTGTATTTTGTCTGTTCCACACCAGCCCGAAAGGAGATTAATGTAGCTGATAACTGACCAGTCACTCTGCTCCCACTCCAGACCCCCCATCCATCCCTCTTCCCAACCACCCCTTCATTAGTTAATATTTTCTGACAACTGTATATTTTATCCCAAAGCAGAGTGGCGGGGCCCTATCTGCCGTACGGACAAATGGAATCTGACTTTTCTTTTTTAAACCAGGCCATGTTTATTTCCAGCCGTAAACATTTTGATATCCACTGCAACCTTCACCATCTGTTCAGCATTTTCAGCCAAACCGTATTGGCACTCGTTATAAAAATAGCGCGAGCCTCGAAGGCCTAGGCCTGTCAATAACTTCCACCCGACTGACAAAAACACCAGTGTATATTTTACCCACTGGCGGGCTGATCAGGGAGATAGCGGTACGAATATTGACATAGCGGTGTAAAAGCGTCAGACATGCAGTATGAGACCGCAGGGAAAACATTGTGCCTGGTCTGCTGGGAAAGGATCCAAGTATTCCCCGCACGCCTCGTAGCTTTGCACTTTCAAAGCCGCTCGATCGCGACCCATTATAAAAATCGCGTGTAGCCGGTTTTATGTACGCTGTTATTAATCGACAAGTTTTCACCTCGTCTGAGCGGACGATAAACGCGGTTGACAAGGGTGTCGAAAGAGGTCTTGTTCGATTAATACGCAACAGCCAACGGAACATTGATTCACCAAAGCGTAAATGGTGAAGTCTTTCTTTTGTATTGATAGAAGGATACCGGAGCTTGGGGGCGAAAGGAGGAGGAAAGGAAGGACGGATGGTCATGGGTGAGTGGAGTGATACACCAGGCTCTGTTCAGTCAGGGAAGGGAAACGTGAGATCCCCTCCAACCTGTGCACTCTGGGCAGCGGACCAGCACTGCCTCAGCCACACTGATTTTCCACCAGAGCTTCAATTGTGTAACTTCGAACAGCATTTTCTTCTTTCTTTCTTTCTTTCCATGAAATGTCGAAATGTTCTCAAAAGCAACTAGTTGGGCCGAGCAGCTTTTGGGCAAATTAAAAAAATATCGCCCATGAATTTTACCGAGGTTTACACGCACATCCGTTCTAGATAGGGCTGTGCAAGGAAACGATGTCTCATCTGTGTTTGTCCTGGAATTTGGAGGTATCCATATTGTTTCTAGGCAAGTTTTTAAAGGACAAGTATCAAATGTCCTGGCGAGGATTGAATGACAGTCCTCAGTGTCAAGGTTCAGTTCGGCTTCTCGAATATAAACAGCGGATTGAGGGCTTAAGCACGAGATTATCACGTTATTGAAGTACTTTACATTAACTGGAAACTGCCAGCAAGTGTGAAAAACAATTGCTCAGATTGTTGATGACATAGTTTTAATAAACCGTATTCTTTAAATCACAGAATGTAAAATGAAGAGGGGGTTTAAAACTTTACATAATATTTACATAAAAACCAGCTGAGCAACATTATACTTAAATACAACTATTTTGAAAAATGTACCCAATTTAGACTACTTTTGCGTTAATGAGCTACAAATTCACACGAGCTCATAAAAGATTCACGGTTAACCTGATCTCAGGTGCACGTTCACGGGGTTTTGAAGGTACAACCGAGGCTATATGATGCCTGTCCAATAACGCGTGGGGAGGAATGTGAGCAGTGGGTGCGGGGCAGCCCCAGGTGGCTCGCATGGTTAAACGACAGATTATAGAGCACACAACTAATTTCTTTGCACTAATCTTATTAAAGTGTAAAACAGCTGTCGACTAGCCAAATCTCAACACCAACCCCCAGTGCTTGCACCGAAGCTCAAGTATGAAACAAATAAGAGCATTTGGGGTTGAAAAAAGAAAAAGGAAAAAAGAGCAGAATGCTATACAGGTTTAGACGTTACTAAGCTTTCAGCAAAGATATCAAACAAGTAGCTGTAGCTAGTTTTAGTTAATTGCAAAATGCACCTACATATAAAGCTGATATCGCACTTGGGTAATCATCGGTAATAATGAAATATCACACTTAACTGCTTGTAGAGATTTGTCAGAGCATTAGATAAAAACATCTAAATGTGTCTAGTGTGAAAACTGTTTCTAACTATTAAAGTGATAAACCTACTGTATGACCTCGGTTATTTCTAATTGATCAAAAAAGGGTGAAAAACTATTTCGGTTAATGTGATATCTGATAATAAATGAGCACTAGCTACTGGTCTGATAGAGGTCTATTTGTTGTCAAAAGTGACAAAATCATGACAATATACAATATCTAAAATGTTTTTGACTTGAATAAATTAAGCAAGTACGTCCGTCTAGTCCTCGTTCATTTTCAGGTGCATTAAGTGCTAGAAACTGAACTTTTAAACCTATCTAAGTATTAAAAAAAAACTCTCTTTAACTCTTAACGTGTTAAACATATAGTATGCAAATGAATTAGCCATTGTTTGCCATATCTTGCAGTTATTTGACAAAAGTTATTTTGGACAAAAATTTGTCCAAAAATGCACGGAATTACTTGGTAACATCTTAACTTGTGCAGTATGATGAAAAACACAAGATCATTTAATGTGATGGACACTAACCACAGCCGCTACCCATTTCAGAAGCTTTTGATAGAATTCAGTGCTAGATGTTCTTCATGCTAGAATAGTGATAGTAGATGGTACAGTGATATTCTATTGCTTTTGATCGTTAGTTCTGAACCAGAACCAGCCACAACTAGCCAAAGCTATTTGTTTGACATGTTAAACATTTAATTAAATTTCCAAGTTATCCTATGCTACACAAGTCTAAACACAACTGAGGTACTCTGCAGCTTTTGTCAAGTAATTGAGCGTGAAATCAAACAGTGGTTGTGGTGTTGTGGTTAGAGCTCATTCATTTACTTTTGTTTTTTTTATATGAGCTTTGTCAACTTGCATGTAGACGCCTCTCTTTATCTACCTCCTAAATTGGCTGTGTTCAACACTCTGTGCTGCTACTGTTTGAGTAATGGGAAGTTTTCTTTTCAGGTCATCCATCATTTTGAAACCCGTTAAATACTTAGAAGCTGTCACTGTCCTGCTTGAAATGATATCCTTACACCCCAGCCCACTGCCAGCCATAAACCGGGGTGCTTTTCCAGCTCGCTCTCCTCTAATTGACGATGATTAGCATGACATCCAACACCGGCCCACCATGCACGGTCTCTGCCCGTCTCTCTCCTTGACGATGACAGCTTGCGTCAAAGATTTTGAGGAGCAATTTGGTGAAGTGCCATTGTAGTCCATCTCAGGTTACTCGAGTAGTATGTAACACTGACCCACATGTGCCAGGTCGCCACAGCGAGCATTCGACATTCCTCTACCTGAGCAAATCTGAGATTCCCTGTCAGGAGCTGCGTTTTGACATCGGCAGGCTGCTCGATGTGAGCTCTGCCACCAGACCGCAGCCAGGTCTATAAACAACAGGCATATTGTTAATCTGCCCATAATGAAGGTTTATCTTGTAGACATAGGATTAAGTTGCTGAGCTAGCCAGTGGCGATGGTCTCTATAGCGCTGTATTGCATAGGAGAGGAAAAGACGGGCCACAGAGAGAAAGAGCATGCTAGATGGCAAGAGATAACAGCTAGAGAGCTGCAGATAATAAGCGGCGTGATCTCCTCACCAACTCAAATTGGCTTAACCTGAGCTAACCAAGAAAATCCGGCCATCTGATAAGTCAACGGACACAAGCAGTGCAGAACTGCTTAAGGTATACCACAGGGCTCGGTCCTCTACACCTTGCCTTTCTCTATCCCCATTCGTCTCACCCCCTAAGGGTTGCTCATCAGCTTGGGTGGCCTCTGGACTGGATGGGGGTCACTGGACTGACCTGTGGAACTGAATTAAGGCCATTTAACCCATTCTGAAATCCATAGGCTAGCTCAGAGACAGGGAAGCAGATGGCTAAGAAGAACTCGAGATGAGGGGGAGATCACCCCTAGATTCCCCTCTGTCTAGCCTAAAGTTGACATTTCTGTGCAATAAAAATTGAAACAATCTTGTCCCTGGAGCAACATGAACATTCTTTAAGAAGGTGAATTTTGGAGGAATGCACGGGCAAGCCCTTCATATGGCCAGCAATACAAATGGTGTCATAGTCAGTTAGTTCGAACTTCATCTTATCGTCCACCAATGTGGAAATTCTCCTTTGGCTTCTCATAAAAATTTGTGTATTATGTAGGTATGTGCTTATTATCACAAAGAATTGCTCACCATTGATTTAATATTCAACCTGCTATTGGTAATAATGAATGTTTTTACACATTTTTAAGAAATTTTGAGAACTTATCTTCTTCCAGATGGAAACACTACAAAGTCAGAGTTAAGCATCTGTCCAAGATGCGCGTCGAGCACGTCGGGCATGTGATAGGGTAGTCGTGGGCTAGTGGTGAGGGAGTCGGGCTTGTAATCTGAAGGTTGCAGGTTCGATTCCCACGCCGGCAGGAATTGAAGGTGGGGATTGTGAATGAACAGCACTCTCTCCACCTTCAATACCATGACCCTTGAGCAAGACACCAAACCCCTAATTGCTCCCCTGTAAGTCGCTTTGGATAAAAGCGTCTGCTAAATGATGAAAAATGTAAATGTAAATGATATGCTGCAGAAGATATGGAAGATGTGCAGATACACTACAAGTATTAAAGTCCCCGAGAATAATCACAACCTGGTTCACAGAGTTCTGCTAAGCGTCAATGAAACATTTTGAAATTTTATAAGACATTAGTATTTTTTGGTCCAGTTACATTGACTAGAATCTCAGTAATCTGCCCAAAGTCTCAGGGTAAATAGAAGGGTCTTTAATGCAACAAAGATTATCTCATTATCGCAGGTGCAAGTCCAATATTTTTTATTGCGTTGCCCAGTCATTATCCAAAACAGACAGAGTCCAGCACCAATTTATTTCCTCACTGCGCTATTGTCCTGATCTGCTCGAATAAGGGTGTATCATCCAGCTCCATATTGGTCCATGCGGTTATTCTCGGTCAATCTGTTATCTTTTAGACATTAAAGGGGACATATCAGGAAAATCTGAATTATTTGGTTAACCGGGTCTCCAGAAAAGAAAAGAGGAAGAGTTGTCGTAGTAGAATGTTGTTACCCTGCTGTCATTTTATGCCAGACTGCTTCACAAACGAGGGTCAGTTCAACACTGGATTTGCACAAAAGATTAACATGACGGCACATGTTAGTCGATGAGTTGATTCAACTCCACAGCAACTACATAAATTTATCCACTAACCATTCATAAATGTCCAGTTGCATTATAAAAGTTGTAACTTCTTCACGAGTCTCTCCATCAGTGTCGACTCCGGTTTGAACAATGTAAGGCTGAACACACTACTGACAATCGTTTCGACAGTGTGAGATTCTCCAGCTTTGTTGTTGAGCAACCGAAGCGCAAGCTGTTAAAGCTCCGCCCTCTTTGGAAAGCTTTGACAAGCTTTAATAAATGATCAGTGGGTATTTTGAGTAGAAACTTCACAATATGGGACACTAGAGACTTATATTACATCTTGTGAAAAGGGGCATAATAGGTCCCCTTTAAGTTGAGGCACCTAAACTAATTTTCTGTCTCAAAACAAATAGTTCATTAAGTTTGTTATTTAGAATCGGACTTTGTAAAGAGCAAATCGCTCAAAGAGGTGTTTATAATGCCCCCTCCTGAGACCCGTTTCTTTATTTTACCTTTATGTTGTCTTTTCGTTTTCCATTCTGTCCATCTATCATTGCTGGTGTTCACAAGGTGCTTAGTAACAGTAAAAACTTCTTTAAAAAAAAGTTATAGGGTAGTCGTGGCCTAGTGGTGAGGGAGTTGGGCTTGTAATCTGAAGGTTGCAGGTTCGATTCCCACACCGGCAGGAATTGAAAGTGGGGATTGTGAATCAACAGCACTCTCTCCACCTTCAATACCATGACTAAAGTGCCCTTGAGCAAGACACCTAACCCCTAATTGCTCCCCTTGTAAGTCGCTTTGGATAAAAGCGTCTGCTAAATGATGAAAAAAAAATAAATAAATGATGAAACCAGGAAAATGCCCTCACTTGGGCCTTTAGCTCAACTTTCCACATATGTTAGTATACTCCCTATATTTGCATTTCATGCTTTATTCAAAGTGACTGATAGTGCATTCAAGTTTTGTCTATATTCTTGTGCCACACAATATGTGTTGACAAATCTTTCAAAATGTCAGGCAGTCCAATCCTGCTCCTAGAAGGTCACTATCCTGTTTATCTCCAACAAATCTGCCTGGAAGTTTTTAGTGATCCTGAAGACCTTGATGAGATTGTTCAGGTGTGTTTAACCTCAGCTATAGCTAAACTCTACCAGAAGGTAGTCCGCAAGAAGCAGGACCGGACACCCCTAGTATAAGGTAAAGTAAGCCTTTGATGACAAGTGTAACTTCTCAACCTGCTTTTCAACAGGAAGTGGTTAAAAAAAAAAAACTTTGAGGGACAGAAAAGTGATCTGGATCCGATGAGAAAAGGTGACGAGCAAATCTGATTTCCAAGCGCCTGTCAAACAATCCTTCCTTTCACCGCAATCCAAATGACATTTAATTTGATTCTGCCGTTGATCTTTCCTGATATCCTGAATGATTCCAAGACATCCATTCCACCCGCCGTTCCACAAAAGGCTGGCCATAAGCTGGGGCAAAAGTCTTGGCGAGCTGTCACGCACCACACGGCATGCACACACATGCGCGGAGATAGACATGCCGCATAATGGCATCCTGAAATGAAACCACTTGGAGAGAGCTTGTGAGAAGCTTTCACTGGGCACATTTAGTCATCATGTGACACGGAGGTTGAGGTGACAGCCAGTGGCGCGTCAATGCGTTCACTTCCACTTAGAAAAAAGAGACAGCCGAGTCGAACGGAGTCGGGCAATCAGTTTAGCAGTCGCAAGTGCTCCGAAATTTCACGGATGTGTGCGAGACCTCTGTGATTTCCTGTTGCTGTTCAGAAGGAGTAGTTTTACTAAAAGTCATTTGTGAAACTCATTTAGAAGTGACCTGTGTACTTGTGAGTGTGTGTGAGGCTCTAGGGATGAATGTGACTGGATTAAGCTCCATTCTGTAAGAGAGGGGTCTGTGCGCTAACAGCAGCCTGGTCCAGCATTGACTTCTCCCTCTCCTCCTCAGCAGTGGCACCTACTGGGAGACAAGGGACTTGTCTTTTCCTGGATTCATTTACAAGCTCCCTAAATATTGAGAGTAATTACATTTTTAGTAATAATGTCCCAGACAAACATATTTTTGGAAGAACGGAGTTTTGAGTCTTAATTCTGCAATTCATTTTTGCCTGTAATCTAAACACAGCAGCATCGTGGCAGCCAGATGCAAAACACCAACATAAGCGTTCATCTAGTTCGAACACTAAGTGAGATTAGTGATTTTGGAATTGGTCTCCCTTAACATTTAGGAAGCAATGCTTGGGGCATAATCTTCAACTAATTTAAAGGTCGAAAAGTCGCTAAATACATTATTTGCAGTGATATCATACACCAAACGGATCTCCAAATACATGATGCTTACTAACAAATGTGCACATCAAAAGATCTGTTAAATCTAAGGTTTATCTGTAAATAAATTAAATGCTTCCTCATACTGGAACAACTGACACACAATATACACACACACACACACACACCTATATACACACACACACATACCTACATACATACACATACACAATATATACACATACACACACATATATATATATATATACACACATATATATATATACATACACACATATATACACACACACACAATATATACAAATATATATTATATATATATATATATATATATACACACACACACACATATATATATATATATATATATATATATACACACACACACACACACACACAATATATACACATACATATACATATATATATATATACACACACATATATATATATACATACACACATATATACATATATATATATATATATACACACACACATATATAAATATATATATATATATATATACACATATACACACACACACACATATACATACATACATATGTATGTATTTATGTATGTATATATATATGTGTGTGTGTATATATATATATATATATATATATATATATATATATATATCAAATTTCAAATGTAAAATGATCTATAACTATAAATAAAAACAATATTGATAAAAAGGAGTTAAGGGATTTCCAATTTCTCAATTTCTACAAAGCTTTAATTTAAACTATTTTATTTTTAACCAATTTTAATAAGTTCACTTCTAAAATGTTATATAAAATTCTTCTCATTATAATTTAAAAAAAAACAACAACAACAAATTTTATGAACAAGCACTTTACAAATTCAGCACAAATAAATCAGATACACAAGCACGGACCGACCTGAACATTTAACGCACCTTTTTATGTAAAAATCAAGCTAGTGAGAAGCCTAATGTCCAGGTTGTTGCATGAGTTTCCTGGGACGGCTCACTATCCTTGGTTTACTCATGCAAACAAAATGGCCTTCCTGCTCTAGACATCCGACCCCATTTCCTTCTTAGCCGCTGATTCCCTCCAAAACACTCAGCTTCCAAGCCGCAGGGTTGCACAGGGACATTAACGGAGCCTCACTGTGGAATTAGCCCATTAATGTAATGCTAACAAGATGGAATCCTTCTCCCATGGGGGTAATATTACAGCGGCATCTCCGTAGTTGTTCTTTTTTGTAAATCACTCAGCTTATCTGAAAGGGGGCGATCGATATGCAGCATTACAGTAAATAGATAAACTAGTGCTGCTGTAAGGGTTAGAGTCTGAGCAAACCATTATAGCGCGCAGATGAGGGGGAACGATTAGCACGTATTTGCTCGTGCCGTGCCCTTCGCAGACACCTGGTGCCACAGCAAAAGTCACTGCTGACAAGAACTCATGGAGACAGATTGTCTTCCAGTGAATTGTCTAAGCTTGCAATTTTAGTGGAAATTTAATCAATTATATGCAAAATTGCACGTCTGGTATTTAAGAGCATTTTTGTGGTTTTTCGCTCATGAAATTTCCCAGAACTCGCTAACAATGATGTAGACGACTTTTGAACACTTTCTCCTGTATCCCTTGGGACCAGCCAGGGCAGCGATATCAACAGCAGGGCAAGTTTGGGTTTACAGCCACCTGGAGCTCCACTCATGTCTTTGAGAAGCTGGTGGAAACATGCAGGAATAATCTGACCCCTTAAAGGTTATCACAGGTTCAGCACCGTATGGCCTTAGGGCACAGAGACAGGGATAAGAGCAGAGATGGGATGATTATGAAGGAGAAACAATTTCACAATAATAATAAAACAAAAAAACATGATAGAATATCTACTAAAACGTGCTGTGTGCTAATTACTGTGCCACTGATCTGACAATAATCAATATGTAAGAGAGGGTAATACACACACACACACACACCACATACATACACTACAGTCATAAACGCACTACTATTCAAGTCTGGGGTCATTCCAACTTTTTTTTTTTTTTAATTAGTACTTTTATTATTTCCATTAAATTGTAATGAATTTCATTGTTGCAACTGACTTTTGAACTTTCTTTTCATCAAACAATCCTAAGCAGCACAACTTTCAATGATAGGAATGAAAAAGAAAATATTAAATGAATATTAAATATTAAATGCATTTTTAAATGTAATTATATTAATAATAATTATTATCATTAAAATAAAAATATATTTTTAAAGGAATTGAAGAAACTAATGCTTTTATTTAGCAAGGATGCATTACACTGATAAAAAGTGACATTTATAATGTTATATTCCATTTCAAATAAATGCTGTTCTTTTAAACTTTCTATTCATCAAAGAATCCTGATTGTGATAAAAATGGTTTTCAACATTGATAATAATAATAAATGTTTCTTTACCATCAAATCATCATATTAGAATGATTTCTGAAGGATCATGTGACACTGGAGACTGGGGTAATGATGCTGAAAATGTAGCTTTGATCACAAGAATAAATTACATTATAAAATATATTCAAATAGAAAACAGTCATTTTAAATTGTAATAATATTTCACAATATTACTGTTTTTTTTGTATTTTTAATCAAATGAATGCAGCCTTGGTGTGCGTAAGAGACTTCTTAAAAAAAAATGTATTAAAAATCTTACCGATCCTAAACTTTGGAATGGGCACTGTACACACACACACACACACACACGTGTATAGGTGTACAGTTGAATTAGAAAATTATTATTTATACAAGTTTTCAAAATGCAAGAATAAGCATGCATTGGCACAGCATGAGGCATTAGAGAATAAAACACTTATTTACTGATAACCATTGTATTTGGCTTCATGCTTAGCAGAGAGTCTTTTCAACAAGTCCAGACAGGGCAGAACCTCTGTCATGAAAGTGAAGCTACTCTTTTATCCTCAGAGAGGGACCACTTCAGCGTTTGATTGGACAGGACACAGGAGAATGACAGAAATGCCTCAAAGATCTTTACCTCCTCCTGAGCGTGTCAAGTGGATCTTTCAAAACGAGAGAGGAGGATAGCGGTAGATGTGTTTGCACAGCCTGACCCAACATGCCACAAACTCACACACACTCACACAGGTTAAAGTAACAGTTCACAAAATATTCTTCATTTAATCACCCTCATGTTGCTCCAAACCATGCGAGTTTCTTTCTTCCACAGATCACGAAAGGAGATCATAAAAACATGCTGCTCTGTTTTCTCCAATAAATTACAGCACAATGAATGTGAAATGGATCTTCAAAACGGATGCAAAACAATCATGAAAGTATCATAAAAGTAGTTCATATGCACTCTGTTCTAAGTCTTTTGAAATGTGATGAAATTACGCGAGGAACGGACTGAAAGAAATCTCAAGTCGCTGATAATTTCCCCTTTCAGTGAGCTGCTACGACTGGATCAGTCTACGACCGGATCAACGGATTCGCTCAAAAGATCCAACTCAATTTAACTGCACAAAAATGATTTAAATTTGAATACTGATGTCAATTTTCATCTGTTCCCCAAGAAAAGTTATTGTACAACTTTAGATTACTTGGTATACAGTGCAACAGTGTGAAGCTTGTTTCTGCCACTAATTGTGACTTTTTATCTCACAATTCTGAAATTCTTGATTTTATAACTCGCACTTCTGACTTTAAAACTCGCACTTCTGACTTTGTAACTCGCACTTCTGACTTTGTAACTCGCACTTCTGACTTTGCAACTCGCACTTCTGACTTTGCAACTCGCACTTCTGACTTTGCAACTCGCACTTCTGACTTTGCAACTCGCACTTCTGACTTTAAAACTCGCACTTCTGACTTTGTAACTCGCACTTCTGACTTTAAAACTCGCACTTCTGACTTTGTATCTCGCACTTCTGACTTTAAAACTCGCACTTCTGACTTTAAAACTCGCACTTCTGACTTTAAAACTCGCACTTCTGACTTTGTATCTCGCACTTCTGACTTTGTATCTCGCACTTCTGACTTTGCAACTCGCACTTCTGACTTTAAAACTCGCACTTCTGACTTTGTATCTCGCACTTCTGACTTTAAAACTCGCACTTCTGACTTTAAAACTCGCACTTCTGACTTTGTATCTCGCACTTCTGACTTTGTATCTCGCACTTCTGACTTTTGTAACTCGCACTTCTGACTTGTATCTCGCACATCTGACTTTAAAACTCACACTTCTGACTTTTTTATCTCGCACTTCTGACTTTGTAACTCGCACTTCTGACTTTGTAACTCGCACTTCTGACTTTAAAACTCGCACTTCTGACTTTGTAACTCGCACTTCTGACTTTAAAACTCGCACTTCTGACTTTTGTAACTCGCACTTCTGACTTTGTAACTCGCACTTCTGACTTTAAAACTCGCACTTCTGACTTTGTATCTCGCACTTCTGACTTTGCAACTCGCACTTCTGACTTTAAAACTCGCACTTCTGACTTTGTATCTCGCACTTCTGACTTAAAACTCGCACTTCTGACTTTAAAACTCGCACTTCTGACTTTGTATCTCGCACTTCTGACTTTGTATCTCGCACTTCTGACTTTGTAACTCGCACTTCTGACTTTGTATCTCGCACTTCTGACTTTGTAACTCGCACATCTGACTTTAAAACTCGCACTTCTGACTTTTTTATCTCGCACTTCTGACTTTGTAACTCGCACTTCTGACTTTGTAACTCGCACTTCTGACTTTAAAACTCGCACTTCTGACTTTGTAACTCGCACTTCTGACTTTAAAACTCGCACTTCTGACTTTGTAACTCGCACTTCTGACTTTGTAACTCGCACTTCTGACTTTAAAACTCGCACTTCTGACTTTGTATCTCGCACTTCTGACTTTGTAACTCGCACTTCTGACTTTGTATCTCGCACTTCTGACTTTGTAACTCGCACATCTGACTTTAAAACTCGCACTTCTGACTTTTTTATCTCGCACTTCTGACTTTGTAACTCGCACTTCTGACTTTGTAACTCGCACTTCTGACTTTAAAACTCGCACTTCTGACTTTGTAACTCGCACTTCTGACTTTAAAACTCGCACTTCTGACTTTGTAACTCGCACTTCTGACTTTGTAATTCGCACTTCTGACTTTAAAACTCGCACTTCTGACTTTGTAACTCGCACTTCTGACTTTGTATCTCGCACTTCTGACTTTGTAACTCGCACTTCTGACTTTGTAACTCGCACTTCTGACTTTGCAACTCGCACTTCTGACTTTGCAACTCGCACTTCTGACTTTGCAACTCGCACTTCTGACTTTGCAACTCGCACTTCTGACTTTGCAACTCCGCACTTCTGACTTTGCAAACTCGCACTTCTGACTTTGCAACTCGCACTTCTGACTATTGCAACTCGCAACTTCTGACTTTATATCTCGCACTTCTGACTTTATATCTCGCACTTCTGACTTTGTATCTCGCACTTCTGACTTTGTATCTCGCACTTCTGACTTGTATCTCGCACTTCTGACTTTGTATCTCGCACTTGACTTTGTATCTCGCACTTCTGACTTTGTATCTCGCACTTCTGACTTTTGTATCCGCACTTCTGACTTTGTATCTCGCACTTCTGACTTTGTATCTCGCACTTCTGAATTTGTATCTCGCACTTCTGACTTTGTATCTCGCACTTCTGATTTGTATCTCGCACTTCTGACTTTAAAACTCGCACTTCTGACTTTGTAACTCGCACTTCTGACTTTGTAACTCGGAATTCTGAATTTGTATCTCGCACTTCTGACTTTGTATCTCGCACTTCTGACTTTGTATCTCGCACTTCTGACTTTGTAACTCGCACTTCTGACTTTGTAACTCGCACTTCTGACTTTGTAAACTCGGAATTCTGAATTTGTATCTCGCACTTCTGACTTTGTATCTCGCACTTCTGACTTTGTATCTCGCACTTCTGACTTTGTAACTCGCACTTCTGACTTTGTAACTCGCACTTCTGACTTTGTAACTCGCACTTCTGACTTTGTATCTCGCACTTCTGACTTTGTAACTCGCACTTCTGACTTTGTAACTCGCACTTCTGACTTTGTAACTCGCACTTCTGACTTTGTATCTCGCACTTCTGACTTTGTATCTCGCACTTCTGACTTTGTATCTCGCACTTCTGACTTTGTATCTCGCACTTCCCGTCTCTGACTTTGTAACTCGCACTTCTGACTTTGTAATGTAACTCAGGAATTCTGGAATTTGTATCTCTGCACTATTCTGACTTTTGTATACTCTCGCACTTCTGACTTTTGTAACTCGCACCTTTCTGGACTTTGTAACTCGGAATTCTGGAAAAAAATTTTTGTTATCTCGCACTTCTGACTTTGTATCTCGCACTTCTGACTTTGGTAACTCGGGAATTCTGACTTTATTTTTTTTTTTAAAAGTCAGAACTGTCAAATAAAAAAGTCGCAGTACCTTTTTTATTTTTTAATTGCATGGCAGAAAACAAGCTTCAATACAATAGTAATATTAAATCTTTTTTATGATGTTTTTTGTTACAATTTTACAAGCATCTCCAGTCCCCATTCACTGTAAATGCATGGGAACTGAGCCGCCAGTTTATGAAAAAAAAATATTTAAAAAATTCTCCTTTTAGTGGTCTCTGGAAGGTAGAAACTTGGGTTTGAAATTGACATGTGTCAAGTATGGTAAAAGTATGTAAATAATGACTGAATTTTATTTTTGGTGAACTATATCCTATAATCAGATACAATGTCTTGCAGTTTTCAACCTCTTCAAAAAACTCAAGTTCATAAAAAATTCATTATAATATTATAGCCCACTTGAAAGTTTTCTGGAAATTAATGAAGGCTGAACGACAAGGAGGCGCATGACGAACGAAGAGTGAGAGTATGGAGAAAGAAAAATCAATAAACACTAGATGGCCTGTAAAAGCATTATAAATATAAGTAGAATTTCTGCCATTAAGGAAGATTTGGAAAACAGCAAATGCTAATGAGGAAGGCAAAGAGGTCCATTGAAGTACCCATATAGGAGCTCTCTCTAGTGAAAATAGGGCTGCTCCTCTGAAGAGGTTATCTACTGGAGCCAACGCCAACAAGTTCCAGACCCACTATTCAAACGCGCATCCCATTTCCAAGTGGACGGATAGGACAAATGTGCTTTCTGTATACCAGCGGAGGGAGGCTGAGGGGAAAGACTGCAAAATGGATGATTCAAATGCAATGCTTTTTATTTTCATAAACAAGGAACATTCTTATTCATTATGAAATTTATTTATGGTTGTCGATGCAGAGCACTGCAAAGAAGGGAAATGACTTCAACAGCTGAGCGGAGTCACTTTTGTGGAAATTGGAAGGAGGCCACAAATGCATGATCAGAAAATGACAAAATATTTGTAAGGCAAGAAAAAAAAAAAAGTGTTTTTGGCTGTTTAAGAGAACAGTAAAGACCTTATGTAACAAAAAATTATTTAAACAAGTCAGAGCTTTTCCTCATCCCAATCCCTTGCCAATATTCATCACAATTTCCTGTGCCTTTTTTAGAAATATTTACCATTTGGGTTTTAAAAGGCCCAAATGCAAAGCATAATAGCAATGTTCCCCACTGTGGGACAAATAAAGGCTTTACTTAACTTTACTTAAAAGAATTGCAATTTTCTAAAGAAAACACTCTAATTTTGAGAAGTTACACAAACTCACTTATCATTTTCATATGGACATAAATTATTATGCAATTAAATTACATATTTAAATCAATTAATTGCTGAAAAAAGGCAGTAAATTAAGATCATTTCAAAAATCATCAAGTATTT